>CM038793.1:136878160-137022658 GCA_021764765.1 Vicia sativa | reverse complement strand
ATTATTTTTATTTCATATTTATAATGTCACATGTCACGTTTTATTTTATATGTCACATACATTTAAATCAATTGGTCATGGTATAATTAAATGATAAGATTTTTATATATAAAAAGGGACACGTCACACACGGTTGGTTAGTAAAGAAACGCATGAGCCATTCATTGATGAACCAGTGGCCAGATACCATCGCCGAACGCCTTGTCATCTCGACCGTCTTCTCGGAAAAGCCGTGGTCGGAAAATAATCAACTCGCTTAAATAATCATGCTTAACACCGTCGGACTCGAATTTTACAAGGACCATGAATCCGCCTTTGGTTTTCGTCGAAGATTATTCCAACATCCTAGATTACGAGCAGATTCGAAAACTCCATACATGCACTCTTGACGTTTGAAGCTTTCCGCCCGAATTTCCTCGAATCCAAATCGACTGCTCTTTCGCCGGAGAATCGTCTGCATCTTCAATCATAATCGCGGTGACGAGAAATCCGAGGCTCCATGATATTCCAAAGTGTATATGTTCTCGTAACTTACAACACAAATATCTTCTTCTAATCACAATCTTAGCATCGTGTTGACGATTATCAGTACGACCGCAAAACTCGATGAAGAATGAAGACGCAGCGATTGGCTCGACAATGTTGCACGCGAACTGCAGCAAGACTTCCGCTGTGGATTTCCAGATCGATACTAATGATGACCAAGCCGATGAAGATCCCATGAAGACAGATGTGACGATGTTGATTGTGCGAGTAACTGAATGAAATTTGTTGAAGTTATGAGGAGACTTTGGTCAAGAAGGTTGTAGCAAGATTTTGCAGAAAATGACAGAAGGTATGGAGAAATCGGTTATGGAGATGAAGTTTCCGATTGACGAAGGTGATGCGACGATGAAGAGCGATCTTGGTGAGTTTTTCTGTTGAATAATTATGCAGAGCGAGAGAATGTGAGAGCTATGCGTTCTTGATCGGTTATGGATGGCGGTTGTTAGAAGGACGGCAGTGAGGAAAATGTGAGGAAGAGTGAGTTACGTGATTCCCCGTGAGATGGCGAGAAAGAGAAAGAAAAATCTAGTGATGGATGAGAGAGCAAGAGAGGTGTCATTAATGGAAGTTTGTTAATGTTGTCGTTATGGTTTCTTTCTTCTGCCTTTTGTTATCTGTTAGTTCGATTTTAGGTGAAAAGAAGAAAAAAAATGGTTGGAGGTTGTTAATGGTGGAATGGTTATGGAGAGGTTGTATGAAAGGTTGAAGGTTATAGATGGAGGTATGCGTGAGTTTACACAAGGGTGATGAAAGAAGAAGAAGAAAAGAGTAGAGTGTGGTATTTTCTTGTAACTGCTTTTTTGTTTTGTGTGGGTGAAGAGGAAAAGAAAGAGGAAGAATGTGTTGGTGGGGGGTGAAGGAAGAGAAAAAATTCTGTTAGTGTTGTTACAGATCCCGTTATGCCAGCAAGAATGAGGGGTGTTGTAATGGTGAATGGAAAAGGAACAGTTTCTTGGTGAGAGAAAGAAGAAAATTGGAAGAGAGCGTAAGAGAATGGAAAGAAACTTGCTGTTATGGTTGTTTTAGAGAGTCAAAAAAGAATGAAAATCCTCCTTGTTACTGTTAGTATATTTTCTTGTTATGGTTGAATGGAACAAAAAAACCGTGTTGCCTTTCTCACTGTTTGGCCAATTAAACAAATACGAGTACCAACATTTTTCCTCAGAAAATAAACCCATGCCAGCCACTTGGGCTACCTCTATCTTGGCCTGTAGTAGTCCAATCGCTACAATGAGAACGTCGACTCGAAGATCACACTTAATACAACAACATTGGTGTTGAATGCCCGACGAAAAAATGATCACAAGCTCGCCGTAATTAGCTTCGAAGTTACGACGGCATAAGCTGTTTTGAATACTTGAAATTTTTCTAAGTGTCAATTTTAACACTCAATCCATGTACACCACTTTACGGATCCGTAACTTTTCCGATACTCGACCGAATAACACAAACTCAAGGCCGCTGAGATGACATGTTAACTTTGATTTTAAACACGAATTCAAATGAGGCTTAAATCATAGAGAAAAATCGCCATGAATTATGCCTCAAATGTTCGATAAATTGGTCAGTCGCAAGTTTGTACATGACATCCAACAGCTTTTCCAACTTGAATCATCAATTACGGCACTGTATTTTCCGCCCGACGTCTGAAAAAAAAGTTTCGAACGAAACTTGTAGAATATATGGCAACCCAACTTTGTGTTCGTAGTTTTTCCGCGGCGATCGGATCGACGAGAAAACAGCCCCGAACATACGCACAAAAATTGTTTGATGAAATGCGCCTCATAGCCATAGCAAAATGTGCATGTCTTTGTATTTTAGCAACTTCAAGTCGTCACTTACGGCGCTCCGTATCTTCCAGCTCCGACGTCAAAACGGAAAAGTTTCTAAACGGAACTTGTAGGTGGAATTACGAACTCAAACTTTGGTTCGAATTTCTTCATGCGGCGACCGAATCATTGACGAAAACAAACGAACATGTGCACAAAACTACTCGAACCTTACAAACATAATGAGTTTTATTTTCCGAGCGTTATAACTTCCGATCCAAGTCCGAATGGATTTGACTTCTTCAACAAAGTTTTAGATTGTTGAAATGAACAACTTTTCAGTTGAACATTTTCCGATTCGAGCCACGAACTATGATAAAATTGACCTCAAGCTACGAGCATAGAAACAAACACCTTAAAATATTTCTAAGTGTTGAGATTTTGAGAAATGATAAATCGAATCTCCGAGTCCGTAATTATTGATCCGTTTCCGAATGGATTCGATTTCTTCAAAAAGTTGTAGATTTCCACTAAATGAACAACTTTGATTTTGAAATCAACTCGAATCGACGCCGAAACATGTGTAAATACCGTCGAGCGCTGAACATGTTAAAAACACTCAAAATTTTACTATGTAAAACTTCAAAAGTTATGAACTTCAAACTGAAGTCAGATAACCCAACCGCATTTCGAAAAATTCACAAGGACAAAGTCGGAGTGCGAATGTGCTCTTCCAACGACTATCAATTCACAAATTTCGACCACGCACGGCAAGATACGATGACAACATGGTCTCCGTGAACACAAAGTATTTAAAACTTAGAAAAATTTTCTAAGTCTAAAATTACTTAAAATGCAAGAAACCTCATTTTCACCGATTCTTCCGATTTTCTCAACAAATGATCGATTTTCTCAAATGTTGACTTTGACAATAATTTTGACCAAAAATCGCCTGGTCAAACTTTGACTTTTGATACATGCGTCAAATATCATTTTACCCGTCCGTTTTGATTTTTTTAAATCGCGGATCGATAAGTCGGTATCGACACTTCACCACCACGTAAGGCCATATAATCAATTTGGGCTCAAACATTCGACCACAACACACTATAGCTCGAATCAGAATCAATATTCACCTAATAGGCGATCAGAACTCCAAAACCTCAATTCTCGAGAGATAATCAACAGCTTTCGGATGTACACGTCGGATACCGAGATGATGCTTGAAATAATAGAACCTCAGATACTCAGCTTCTGGAACCAAACCTCTTCTTCAGAATTGTACAGATTCATACAATTGGAAAATCAGGAACCCATGATCAATGCATGAATGATATGTATGCGATGCACTTATTGATTAAATATAAGCCAAAAAAATTTTTATAAAAAAATAAAGAGGGCGAATTTTGGGGTGCAACAGCTGCCCTATTCAATCTTCTTCGACCGTGAGGGTGAGATTAAGCCTTCAACCAACAAGGTAGAAGATGATTGAATACTTAAATGAATCAGAAATTAAGGCCTCGAATACGAGCGGCAATTAATATATTTTGGATTTTCTGCTTGAACATATACTGAAGAAAACATGGAGTGTACACTTATACCAACGAACTCTGCATTCACGAGAACAATTGTATTGAAGCGAACCATCCAGATAATGAAGAGAGAACACCACATGAAAGGCGACTCAAATGAGGATTAGAAATAAAGGGGACAAGTTCCACAAACGAATCCCGCATTTCGCTCACGAGAACATTTATATTGAAACAACCCATCAAAGATGATACAAAGAAGGGAAACTCATATACGCGAACTCGGCATTTCGCTCACGAACAATTGCGCTGAAGTGACCCATCCGAATGATGCGAGAGGACACCCATGAAAGAGCGACTCCGTGAGGATTAGAAATAAAGGGACAAGTTCCACAAACGAACTCGCATTTCGCCACGAGAACATTTATATTAAAACAACCCATCAAAAATGATACAGAGATACAAAGAAGGAAACTCATATAAACCGCATTTCACGAGAACACTCATGCTTGAAGTGACCCACCGTAGATAGTAAGGAGAGAACAAACTGTACCAAGATGAATATAGCAATGATGTAGGGAGTACACTTATACCAAAGCGAACCTGGAAAGAGTACATTTATACCAAAACGAACTCACAGGAAGAAACATCTATACCAAGACGATCTTCAAGAAAGAGGACACTTAAACCAAAGCGGACTCAAAGAAAGAGAGCATCTATACCAAGACGGACTCAAAAGAGTATATCTATACCAAGACAACTCCAACCATAGATCTCCAAACAGAAGAAACGCTTAAACCAAAGCGAACTTCGAAGATCAAAATGAAGATACTTATACCAAAGTGAACTTCAAAAGAGACAACATCTATACCAAGACGGACTCTAAAAGAGTATATCTATACCAAGACAACTCTAACCATAGATCTTCAAACATAAGAAACGCTAGACCAAAGAGAACTTCAAGATCAAAATGAAGATACTTATACCAAAGTGAACTTCAAAAGAGACAACATCTATACCAAGATGACTCTAAAAGAGTATATCTATACCAAGACAACTCTAACCATAGATCTTCAAACAGAAGAAACGCTTATACCAAAACGAACTTCGAAGATCAAAATGAAGACACTTATACCAAAGTGAATTTCAAAAGAGATAACATCTATACCAAGACGACTCTAAAAGAGTATATCTATACCAAGACAACTCCAACCATAGACCTTCAAACAGAAGAAAACGTTTATACCAAAACGAACTTCGAAGATCAAAATGAAGACACTTATACCAAAGTGAATTTCAAAAGAGATAACATCTATACCAAGACGAACTCTAAAAGAATATATCTATACCAAGATAACTCAGAAGGAAGTAAACATCTATACCAAGACGAACTTTAAAAATAGATCTTTTGCACGAAGAGCTAGTTAACTTCGCAGATCTAAACAAAGAGAATACACCTAGAGACGGTGAACTCACAAGGGAAAGAGACCGATCAAAAGGACTCTAACAAAGATTGCCACCATGTCGGGCTTTAAAAAGGTGCATGCAACACACAAGAACTATAATATCCCTCAGGCCAAAGGCGGGGTATAATTCTTCAAGAGTGGCAATTATCTGAATTACCACACACCAAGTATGGATACTCAAGTACTTGAAAAGCAAGAAAGGTTGAATATCGACTCTTACTCGCACTCTAACGACGAGACAAACACGGGTAACATAACCAACGACTTGCATAAGCCAGGAAAGTCTACGACTTACAGAGAAAAAGAAGCATATGTACAAAGATGCACTATAGGGTAAAGAGACTGATCAAGGCATCGTAAGGTTGCCACCATGTCGGGATTTTAGAAAAGTGCTTGCAAAAGCGAAAGAACTATAATATCCCTCAGGCCAAAGGCGGGGCATAATTCTTTAAGAGTGACAAATATCTGAGTTACCACACACCAAGTATGGATACTCAAATACTTGAGAAGGTAAGGCAAACACGGGTAAGATAACCGACGACTTGCATAAGCAAGGAAAGTTTACGACTTACTGGGGAAAAGGTAACATAACTTGACCTGACTGAGGTAAAAAAGTCACAGAAGACTCCACTGGACAGGGAATAGGTTCCCATAAGACACTCAATTTGAAGTGGCAATCAGGGAAGCAGGAATCCGTTGAGAAAACATCTTGAGGGTAAACCACATATATTTTTTTTATTTCTTCTAGATATACATAATTGGCAAACACTTAATATGCATGTTTGAATTTTCATAGCGTAATGCTCCCAATCAACGGAATGCTACGCGTCTAAGGTAGATGCAATGTAATGAATGCATGCTTGAAAGATTAAATGAGAAGTAATAATATCGATGATCGGCTATTGAGAAGCCATCAACATCCGAGAGAGAGGTACCACTGGGGAGTGGATTTTAGAGAACACTCGCAAAGATAAATTGCAAATCCAATGTGGGAAGCATTCTTCACTTGGGGAGAATCGAATTAGACTTCAAACCGATCTGACTTCCTGGGGAGAGAGTAGTTACTCTTCACTGAGGATATGGAAAACTTCTCTGGAGAATTCTCCTTCTTTCACTGGGGAATTTGGAAGACTTCATGGGGAATTCTGAAAGAAACTCCGTTGGGGAACACAACTTCATGGGGAAATTCACAAACATCTGTGAGAAACCGTTAGCCTCTTGAATAAATCAAATGGAATTAGAATTCATCGGGGAATCAATCCTCTTGTGGATATGTGAAGCTTTTTAAACCAGGAATCCACCGGGGATGACATGACAATTTTTGTCTCCAAGAATAAGGATCTCAATAGCAAGACCAACACTGGGGAGACTTCGACTGAGGAACGCACATCGGTGTAAAAATACCAGAATAGATGAACGATTAACCTTCACTGGGGAAGAGAAATCCGATTCAGATAGAAAGCTCCACTAGGGAATACGTTCAGATATCCAACTCCACTGGGGAAACAAATATTCTTGTCCCAACATGGCTGATCGGAGAATAAAAACTCTTGAAGATACTCAGAATAACTTCACATGGAAGAGTGTGACTTACACCGGGGAATAGAATCAATTGACCGGGGCGCGATTCACAATGGGAACTTTGATGTGATAAGACAAAACTCACTGGAGAATACGATAACAATTCATATGTCAAGCATACTCACTGGGGGTATCAACCCTAAGTCAACAGTTCAAACACCATCTTCATCGAGAATAAAGGCGAGAACTTTCTATTGGAGATGATTTGAGAATTCGATGGACATTCACTAGGGAAATTATCCTAGAATAGGTATCAATGACCTCAACGGGGATTTACCTGAGATCGGTACCCATGAATTGCACTGGGGATTATGATAGTGTCGATACGTCGAAGTGTATATCACTGGGGCACTAATCAATCCATCCGACCTTTCTGGTGATGAATTCTGTTTGAGAATCGCTCACCGATAAGCCTCAACCAACATTGTGACTTATACTGGGAGTATGACAATATCAATATGTCAAGCACGAATCACTAGTAATAAGATCACCATCGACTTTCGAAATAAATCCTTCTTGAGAATTAGCTTCATTGTGGATGAACTCGGATCGAGATGTACTCTTCATTGGGAAATGGTACTATATCGATAACCCATCATTTACCCAGGTCGCAAGTCATAACAACGCTCCAAGCACGGAGAATTACGAAAGACAACTTGCCCTCGCATTTTTGATTCGAAAGACTCTCCTTTGATCAACAGATTCTCAGAGAGATTAAACCTTCACACAAATGCCTCGATTTAACTGAAACTTTGAGGGATAAGATCCCGACTTAAATGCTTTCGATTAATCATCACTTGAGAGATTTTTTGAATTTCGACATAACTTCAATGGATTGATCATCACTTTGAGAGATTGTCAAAATCTCGATGTAACTTCACCAGATTGATCATCACTTTGAGAGATTGTCAGAATCTCGACGTAACGGCCCCGGTTTAATCATAACTCACTCCACAGAGCATTAACATGTTTCTTCACCCTTCAGGGCAATCAAACACTGAGATAATTCTTCTTAAAAGAATAACATCATTGGGATATTGCCCCTGCTTTGCGGGTTTTTGATAATCTAATTCTTCTCAAAAGAGACTCATAGATTTTGAAGACCAAACCTCATCAGGGTAATTGTCTTATATCCAGAATGCAGGCTAACACGCCATTATTCTTATCAACATGATCTGCTTCACACTCAAACTGATACTTTAAGCAATCTACCCCTTGGGAACAAATTGAAAGTGATATGCAATAGCTCAACAGAAACTTTCAGGCAATCAGAAACTCGCATACAACCTGTTTCAAATCAATCTTCAAAATGGTCTTCTCATACTCAACGGAGTCAATAGAAAGCATGCCCCAAATTAAGAACATTCTTCAAAAATGGTTCAATCTTCAACACACCTCAAGCGTTTGTCTCTGATAATCAAGTTTTTCATCCGACGCCATTATGTAAGCTTACTTGATGTTTAATCACTTATTCATATGCAAAGAATGTTTTATTCTATGAATGATAATTCTAATGCAAATAATATGTTTGCCTTGAAATTAAAACATTTATTGAAAAGATGTCAAAACATCGAATTTTTGTTCAAAGAAAGTAAAAAACAACGGAGTGATACCAACTCAAAATTTTAGCAAGCCTCTTAGAGTCGGATACTGCATTTCACATGCTTAGATTTCAAATTAATCTTGCTTCAATTAGGTCTTTTAAAGGTTGTAACGTGGCCTGGTTCCCGGTTTTAGAAAAAAGGATTTTTAGGCTCAAAATTATTGGTGCCCACCCATTCTCCGTGATGTTCTCCATTCCTACGCTCAATCAACTCAATACGAGCATTCATCTTTCACATGGAGTTTACGATAATTGGGGAACCAACGAGGTATCTTCTTTTTGGACATGGTAGTCACTCACCTCTTTCATTTAGTATTTGATCACACGACCTTGTTCTTTGATTTGCAATATCATATTCTTTCTTTTCTTTTATTCGCTTTTCATTTTTTTCTTTTTTTCTTTTTGTTATCCTTCTTTTCTTTTTGTGAAAAAAGTCATGTGAAACTAAGTCGTTCGACTCTTTGTCAAGGTGTGACTACCTTATTCTTTGATGGACTAGGAATACCCATTGGGATTTACCATTTTCTTCGACCTCTTGGTAAATGAAGGACAACAATTGGGGTTGATCCTTGAATGTACTCTCCTGATGAGATTTAAATGCTCGATCAGGTTAATTGAACACTACCCCCCCTGTGTTAAAATGAGGGTTTTTCCGAAAAGAAACTCCTACTTCAAGGCTCAAAGGGGTTAACGAGGGTTTCACTCCCTTATATCTCCGGTGTTTGGGAATTTGAAACAATGCCTGTACATCATCAGCAAGGTTTTTATTCGAAAGCCATACCGTTTGAGACTCTTAGTATATTGTTCATCATCCTCCCTACAGAGGTTTTGCTTTATTTACAAGAGTTAAGCATCAAAAGCATTTAAAACAATTAAGAGTGAATACGAATGGATCAATTCAAGACAAACATATTCAGTGCATTATGATTAATATTCAAGAGTGAACAAGTTTGCATACAAGTAAGTAATGAACAAACAAGAAATATTACAAATGAGAATGCAAACTACAACTAGAAATTTCCATCATTGAGGAGAGTAGTCTCCGAATGGGCTTATTGCTTCAGACAATGCCTATTGAAGTCTTGACATTCAGTGAGTCAAAGGAGCACCCAAATCTGACCATCCGGTGTGAATCTGATAACCTTTTCATCAAGCAGATCTTGAACTCTATCTCTCAAGGATTTACAACCTTCTGGATGGATCACACAATCTTCAACAAAACCACAACCTGGAATACACTTTTCTCAACAAACGCTTTCACAAAGGATAAAGGAATTGTCGAGATTTACATCTTTAATCGGTTCAAACTTCCATCGTCAACAATAGCATTGATAAAGGGCATTAGCATAAGTTGATAATGGTTGTTGATTAGCATCAGATGTTGGTGCTGGTCCGGAGTTAAAAGCCTCTGAATCAGGTAGGTCCTGCACTTTATGCTTGAAAGCCATACAATTCTCAATAGTATGTCCCTGTCCGTTAGAATGGAAAGCACACCGAGCGCATTGAAATTCTTTGGCAACTTATTGGGATCAACTTTCCAAGTATGCAACTCAATCAACTTCAATTTCATAAGATGAGGAAACAGCTCCACATGAGACATCGGGAGAGGATCAAATTTCCTTGGCACCTTTGGTCGTCGTTTATTATCTTGCTTCGGAGCATAAGTTTGCTTTTGAGGCTAAAGAAATTAAATAGTCACATCGACAATTGGGGTAACATTGATTTGTACACTCAAACCCGTGGAGTAAAAATTATCCCTTCATCAAGTAAATCTTGAACTTTATGTTTCAATGCCATACGCTTCAAGATCATGACAAGGTGCCCTAATGGAAATCACACCTAGCATTTTCATCAAAATCACACG
Organism: Vicia sativa; assembly: GCA_021764765.1. Classification (NCBI taxonomy): domain Eukaryota; kingdom Viridiplantae; phylum Streptophyta; class Magnoliopsida; order Fabales; family Fabaceae; genus Vicia; species Vicia sativa. Next base: position 137,012,300 of record CM038793.1, on the reverse strand, counting down.
GAAGCTTTCCATGCATCGTGAAAATTCAAGTTCAACCAATGAAACTTAAGAAATTGAGGAAGTAATCGAGCATACAACATCGGAATGAGATCAAATTTCCTCTCGTGTGTGACGGTCCCGTGGATGAGCTTTATCCTTTGGATTTTTCTCGAGCAATGTAAACCTTCTCGACGAATACCCGGAACATAAGGTAGTAGAGGAGATGTAAGCCCCGATTCAAGACTTGAGGAAGCCCCAAAAGTATAGGGAGGAATAGAAACTCTTGTTGCGGAAGCGCACTTGTCTTCCTTTCTCAACAAGATTCGAATTTCCATAACCAAACTCAGCTGAGTCTTTAACTGATGGTTCTCCTCTCTCAAGATTTCTTGTCCACTAACCAAATCTTGTATGTCTAGCATCAAAAATGCCATTTGTTCTTTCATTTTATCCAATTCCCCACGAAGTTGTTCCATCACTTAAATTTGATTGGATCGTAGAGTGGTGTAAGTAAAGATTTGTAATTCGCAAAGATAATATCAGTCTAAATAAGAGAAATCCCAAGTTTCAACACCGTTATGAATGCATGAAATGAATGAATATGTTAGATATGTGCATATTTATTTTTTGACATTTCTTTTGAAAATAAACATGCTATGCAAGTACATTAACCATGGGTTCAAAATTTCAAAGATAACAACGGGTAGCATCCGTATAATCCGCTGAATAATGGTCGATAGTCTCGAACAATCAATATCACAAGATCAAAGGTTTGACACCATTTCGAATACCATATAAGAACCAAGTCAATATCATAGGATCAAAGGTCCCATCATTTCGAATATCACGTAAAATACCAGAACCAGTGTCAAGGAACCAAGTATCATAAGCCACACGGTCATCAATAATGTAATATCACATGAGGACCAATACAATCACCATCGAATAAATAGTCACCATCGAACATAGTCACCATCCGAACATAGTCACCATCCGTATATGTAATAATCATATCCTCCCCACCCACTGTGGTAATTCTAGACACAACGGGGTTCCTAATGATAAATGAGTCGATGATCCTTTATCGAGTACTCCGCTATCTACACAACAGGTGTAGGCTAAAGCACCGCCAATCGAATCGCGTCGAAGTTCGCATGCCTCCTCACACGCACCACGGATGCGGATTCGACATGAACATCCATCTATCCTAATGTCTCGGCGGGTAGGGGCCTTTACCTCTTGTAACTCCCACCCAATCGTAAATGATCACGAGAATGCCCAACCAAGATATGAAAGCAATAAATATGCCAAATAGCAATGCAAGCATACAAAGGATGATACGATAAAGCGGTAAATAAATAAACAAATAAATAAACACCCAATAGACATGAAAATAAAAGCTAGGATCGACTCCTGATCGGACCAGCATAGGTCTGCACGTATCCCTAGTGAAGTCGCCAACTGAAACAACCGGCTGAATCATCATCCGATAACTATATCAATGAAGTCGTCATCAAACGTTTTTTATCTCGCAAAAGGAGAAAGGTGAACGCATCGCGAAAACCGAAAGGATAAGGCACGGCCTTGAATAGAGATAGGGTAAAGGAATCTATTACGGGGAAGGTATTAGCACCCTACACGCCCGTAGTACTCTACGGTATCCACTTCTACTTTCTGTCTAATGGGTGTGTTTATATCTATTTACTGCTATATCTGTATGCTGAAATAAAATGCATGTGAAAGAAAAGAAAAATAAAGAAAACACGGGGAAAAGAAGGAAGTATTTACAAAGTTTGCTCGATCGAGCCCCGTGACAAGATGCCTACGTATTCCCGCGTGCAATGGGAAAGTCAGAGCGTCGTAGTTCGGCTCACATGTTTTGATGGGTTATGTGTTTTTTAATTATGAAAATAATTTAAAACGCAATAAATAAAACCCGTAGGCAAAAAAGGTTTGCATTGGTTGGTGGTTTTTACCTTTGAAAAAGGAGTTTGAACCATTAGTAAGTGTTTTTATTTGCAAAAAGAAAAAGAAAACAATTTTTAGTTTTATTAAATGCATGAATGCAGAAGAAACTGGAAAACAAATAAGGGAAACTGTCTAATGCTATCCCTAATGTCATCATGCATGGATTACATCCTAAGGTCTAACTCGAATCACTAACTAAGGTAGAGTCGAGAGAATCCTAAAGGAACATGCAAAGGTTTACCACCTATATCTATGTCTATCTCGAATCACCAGCTAGAATGGAGTCGAAGATGACAAACAGGAGGGAAAATGTTTACAACCTAAGTCTATGTCCATCTCGAATCACTAACTAAAGTAGAGTCAAGACGACAAAAGGATGAAGCAAACAAGTGCTTTGATGTAGCACACAAACAATGCAATGCGAAAACAAATGACACACAAGCGCAGGAAAAGGAGGAAGTCCCATAGCCTCGACAGTAACGAGCATACCGTGAGTCAACCAGGAGCCGACACATCCAATTCCTGTTGAGCAAATGATGCGAGTTCTGCAATAAATGCGAACCCCAAGAAGGCGTGGAGAGTCAGACTAGGGAACTCTTGCCACTTTTATTATTGACTCGATAAAGGAAAGCAACACGATTCGCGTGTGCTGAGCTGACACGGACTAGAACTGTGCGGGGGTTGGTTACGGACCCTACCTTCCAACTTGCCCATATATCAATGACTCGATGACAGGAAATATAAAAATCGGGACTTCGCTTAGTGGTACCACGTCGGGTGTCTTAACCACTCTGACCTATGCAAGCACAAATGTAAACACTTATCGAAAATTACCTCCTATGTATGGAGGATTTTAAACAAACCAAACACAATTAGCAAACCAGAATTGCCCTAAACGGGTCTTTAAATAAACCAGAGGGGTTCCTGAACATGCTCCAACTACGGAAGCCCCTTCATACATCTCTATTCCTACTTCTCATGGCAAGGAAAGCAGTAAAATCCTACTTCTCATGCCTCTAGAAAAGCGGTAAAGAAATGCGGTAAATAAAGTAAAATAAATACCCGACGGATATTAAACCAAGAGCACGCAAGCTATAGAAATACTCGAAAACTTCAAGTTCCCATCGCACGCAATAAAAATCCGTGAGGAGTGTGCAGAGACACAGAAAGCATAATCAGAATGTGTGTCATACACATCTGAATCAAATACACCTGCACAAGATCATAATCCAGACAAACAGATATAGAATACACACATATGTGTACAACATAAAAATACAGATTTTATACATGCAAATCAACAGTCTAAAGCTCCGCGACTCGATACAAAATGTAACTTCAAACCGAATGCGGCTTTTAAATAAAGCATAAACGCGAAAAAATGGTTATTTACAAAGAAATCGGAATATCGGAAATAAATTTGAAACTTTACTTACAATGCTAAGGTATACTTTCAACTATAATTAAATGGTATGAAAAATATCTTAGAGTTTCAAAGAAGAAATGACATTATACTCCTAAGTCAATTCAAACTATAAAAAAAAAATCTAAATGTATTATTTAAAATGAATTAGAATTAATTGAAAAATATTAAAAATGTCAAAATATTCTAATATCTAAAATGTCGAATGTATTTTATTACATTTTTATATGTCGAAATAATCGAAATCGAAATCAAAATTGAACTATGTCAAAATTATGGTACATGAAAGTGGTGTAAACCAATCAGAAATGAACTAAACTGTGTTATAATCGGGCCCGTAAATGCAAGGTGTGAGATAGCAATAAACTAAGTCCGTAATGATTTACACTAAGCCCATTTCCTTTTTTTAGTCCACCATATTTTTGCAGAGTCCAATTTCTTTTTGGCCAAGCATTGTTACTATTATTTTTTATTTCATATTTTATAATGTCACATGTCACACGCTTTTATTTTTATATGTCACATACATTTAAATCAATTGGTCATGGTATAATTAAATGATAAGATTTTTATATATAAAAAAAGGGACACGTGTTATTACCGTTGGTTACTAAAGAAACGCATGAACCATTCATTGATGAACACGCCTGTGGCTTGATACCATCACCGAAACGCCTTGTCATCCGACCGCCTTCTCGGCAAGCGTGGTCGGAAAAATAATCAACTCGCGTAAATAATCATGCTTAACACCGCGGACTCGGAATTTTACAAGGACCATGAATCCGCCTTTGGTTTTCGTCAAGATTATTCCAACATCCGCAGACTACGAGCAAAGATTCGAAAACTCCATACATGCACTCTTGACGCTTGAAGCTTTCCGTCAATTTCCTCGAATCCAAATCGACTGCTCTTCTCACGAGAATCGTCTGCGCATCTTCAATCATAATCGCGTGACGAGAAATCCAGAGGCTCCATGATATTCCAAAGTGTATGTTTCGAACTTACAACACAAATATCTTCTTCTAATCACAATCTTAGCATCGTGTTGACGATTATCGCTACGACCGCAAAACTCGATGAAGAACGAAGACGGTGCGATTGGCTCGACAATGTTGCACGCGAATCGCAGAAGACTTCCGCCGTGGATTTCCGGATCGATAATAATGATGACCGCCGATGAAGATCCCATGAAGACCGATGACGATGTTGATTGCGTAATCGAATGAAATTTGTTGAAGTTGCGAGACTTCTTGGTCAAGAAGGTTGTAGCAAGATTTTGTAGAAAATGATGAAGGTATGGAGAAATCGGTTATGGAGATGAAGTTTCCAATTGACGAAGGTGATGCGACGATGAAGAGCGATCTTGGTGAGTTTTTCCGTTGAATAATTATGCAGAGAGAGAATGAGAGCTATGCTTGATCGGTTATGGATGGCGGTTGTTAGAAGGACGCAGGAGGAAAATGAGGAAGAGTGAGTTACGTGATTCCTGTGAGATGGCGAGAAAGAGAAAGAAAAATCTAGTGATGGATGAGAGCAAAGAGGTGCAATGGAAGTTTGTTACTGCCGTTATGGTTTCTTTCTGCTCTTTTGTTATCTCGTTAGTTTGATTTTAGGTGAAAAGAAGAAAAAATGGTTGGAGGTTGTTAATGGTGGAATGGTTATGGAGAGGTTGTGTATGAAAGGTTGAAGAAGGTTATAGATGGAGGTATGCGTGAGTTTACACAAGGTGATGAAAGAAGAAGAAAAGAGTAGAGTGGTATTTTCTTGTAACTGCTTTTTTGTTAGTTTTTGTGTGGGTGAAGAGGAAAAGAAAGAGGAAGAATGTGTTGGTGGGGGTGAAGGAAGAGAAAAATTTGTTAGTGTTGTTACAGATCCCGCTATGCAAAGAAGAAAGGGTGTTGTAATGGTGAATGGAAAAGGAACAGCTCTTGGTGAGAGAAAGAAGAAAATTGGAAGAGAGCAGCCAAGAGAATGGAAAGAAACTTGTCGTTATGGTTGTTTTAGAGAGTCAAAAAGAATGAAAATCCTCCTTGTTACAGTAGTATATTTTCTTGTTATGGTTGAATGGAACAAAAACCGTGTTGCCTTTCTCACTGGCCAATTAAACAAATACGAGTACCAACATTTTCCTCGTAAAATAAACCCATGCCAGCCACTTTGGCTACCTCTATCTTGGTCTGTAGTAGTCCAATCACTACAATGAGAATGTCGACTCAAGATCACACTTAATACAACAACATTGATGTTGAATGCCCGATTAAAAATGATCACAAGCTCGCCGAATTAGCTTCGGGTTACGACGGCATAAGTCGCTTTGAATACTTGAAATTTTTCTAATGCCAAGTTTAACACTCAATCCATGTACACCACTTTACGGATCCGTAACTTTTCCGATACTCGATCAATAACACAAACTCGCGCTGGAAAGATGACATGCAGCAGAATAACTTTGATTTTAAACACGAAATCAAATGAGGCTTAAATCATAGAGAAAATCATGAATTATGCCGCAAGTGTTCGATAAAATTTTTGGTCAGGCAAGTTTGTACATGACATCCAACAGCTTCCCAACTTGAATCATCAATTACGCACCGTATTTTCCGCCCGACGTCTGAATGAAAAAGTTTCGAACGAAACTTGTAGAATATACGGCAACCCAACTTTTGTGTTCGAGTTTTTCCGCGGCGATCGGATCGACGAGAAAACAGCCCCAACATACGCACAAAACTGCTCGATGAAATGCGCCTCATACCCATAGCAAAATGTGCATGCTGCCTTGTATTTTAGCAACTTCAAGTCATCACTTACGGCGCCCGTATCTTCCAATCCGACGTCCAAAACGGAAAAGTTTCTAAATGGAACTTGTAGGTGGAATTACGAACTCAAACTGTTCGTAATTTCTTCATGCAATGACCGAATCATTGACGAAAAAACCGAACATGTGCACAAAACTACTCGAACCTTACAAACATAATGAGTTCTTATTTTCCGAGCTCTATAACTTCCGATCCAAGTCCCGAATGGATTTGACTTCTTCAACAAAGGTTTAGATTGTTGTGAAATGAACAACTTTTAGTTGAACATTTTCCGATTCGAGCCACGAACTATGATAAAATCGACTCAAGTCGCACCGAGCATAGAAACAAACACCTTAAAATATTTCTAAGTGTTGAGATTTTGAGAAATGATAAATCGTAACTTCCGAGCTCCGTAGTTTTTGATCCGTTTCCGAATGGATTCGATTTCAGAAAGTTGTAGATTTCACTAAATGAACAACTTTGATTTTGAAATCAACTCGAATCGACGTCAAACATGTGTAAAATACCCAAGTCGAGCTTGAACATGTTAAAACACTCAAAATTTTACTAAGTGTAAAACTTCAAAAGTTATGAACTTCAAACTCAAGTCAGATAACTCAACCGCATTTCGGAAAATCTTCACAAAGACAAAGTCGGAGTGCGAAATGTGCTCTTTCCAACGACTATCAATTCACAAATTTCTAACCACGACGGCAAGATATAGATGCGACAACATGGCTCGTGAACACAAGTATTTAAAACTTAGAAAAAATTTCTAAGTCTAAAATTACTTAAAATGCAAGAAACCTCATTTTCACCCGATTCTTCTGATTTTCTCAACAAATGATCGCATTTTCTCAAATGTCGACTTTTGACAATAATTTTGACCAAAAATTCCGCCCGGTCAAACTTTGACTTTTTGATACATGCGCTCAAATATCATTTTACCCGTCCGTTCTTGATTTTTTTTATAAATCGCGTGGATCGATAAGTCGTGTACTGACACTTCACCACTCACAAAAGGCCATATAATCAATTTGGGCTCAAACATTCGACCACAACACACTATAGCTCGAACTGTAATCAATATTCACCTAATAGGCGATCAGAACTCCAAAACCTCAATTCTCGAGAGATAATCAACAGCTTTCGGATGTACACGTCGGATACCGAGATGATGCTTGAAATAATAGAACCTCAGATACTCAGCTTCTGGAACCAAACCTCTTCTTCAGAATTGTACAGATTCATACAATTGGAAAATCAGGAACCCATGATCAATGCATGAATGATATGTATGCGATGCACTTATTGATTAAATGTAAGCCAAAATTTTTTTTATAAAAAAAAGAAGAGGGCGAATTTTGGGGTGCAACAACGAGGTCGATTACATGTCGCCGACAGAGGCAGACGTGGACGTGGTTGAGTTGAAGTCAGGGTCAGCATATGAATGTAAATTGTTGTTTCCTGCCAAAGGAAAAAGCCCTACAGTCGAAACTAGTTCTATAACTCCTGCAAAAACATACACTTTTGATGTTAGTAAGTGTGAGGAGATTTTTGATTTACTAGTTAAAGATGGTCAGATTTTAGTACCCCCAAATGCTAAATTGCCACCATTAGAACAGAGGCAAAATAGAGGCTTTTGTAAATATCACAATTATCTTGGTCATACAACCTCTCAATGTTTTATTTTCAGGGATCTGGTGCAGAAAGCTCTCTAGGAGGGGCGTCGGAAATTCGCTTCCAGAAAACAAAAGATCGACACTAACCCATTGAGGCAAGAATATGCCTTATTTGCTGAACCTGTGGCCATTAACATGGTCGAAATTACTGAAGTGTGCGACAATGCTATGTTGGAAGAAAGCATTGACGAAAGCCCTCATGTCAACTTAGCTGACGTCTACCCCAGGGATGATGAAGATTTACTAAGTTTTCTATATCGATGCAAGAACAAAGGCACTCAAGTGGGCTTGTGCCCTAGATGCAGCGCACTGACTGATAGGGTTACTGCTGAAAACTTCCAGAAGTTGCAGCTGGGAAGAGGAAGATCCCAATGGAACAAGAGGGATCCAAGACAAAGGCAAAACACCCAGTTTAGGCAAAAAAACATTTGTTCCGTCGGCCTCTGCGCCCAAAGGAACATGGCTTAAACCTCACATGGTTGTTGGGCCATCCAATGCTACTGGAGTCATCAGAGAAGCCAAAGGAAAAGCTCCAATGAGCTATCTTCTAGAAGTACGCTCTAAGAAAAAGAGCCATGTATCTGAAAATTATATGGGAAAAAATCCAATGAGTCGAACTCAGTGGAGACGTTTCCAGACGAAAAAGCAGGCTGAAAGACAAGTCGCTGCTGCTAAACAAAGTGCTGTCAACAAAGGCAAGAGTCTTCGACAGTACAGGCCCAAAGTTGACCCTGCTGTTAATCAATAGATCAAGGAGTGCGTGAATAAGCCAGTCGACCATGGCTCTGAGGAGGCAACTGATGATTTTGCCTCTGACTCTGAAGCAAGTTTGGACATTCTGTTCAATGTGGTTTCCATACTCCCAGAGGAGTACAACATACCAACAGAGGTGGAGAACACTAGTGACCTTGATGCTGCTGAAATGGCTTTACATAAGCCAACCTGCTATTTTGTAATGAACAATGGCTCTATTGAGAGCCAAGATGCTTTCTTTGAGAAGCCTGATATGGCAATGAGAAGCCATTTAAAGCCATTGCTGATCAGAGCAAAGGTTGAAGAGATAGCCATCAACAAGGTGTTGGTGGATTGTGGCGCTATAGTGAATATAATGCCACATCACATCTTCAAAAGAGTCGGTAAGTATGACACCGACATAAGGTCCCATAACGTGGTCTTGGCAGACTACGAGGGAGGAACGAAAACCACCATAGGAGTAATTCAGGTGGATATCACTGCCGGTTCAGTTACTAGGCCGACAATATTTATGGTCATCCAAGGCCGACCAAGTTACAATTTGCTTTTGGGCAGAGAATGGCTGCATGGAGTTGGTGTTGTGCCCTCTTCTATGCATCAGCGCTTGATCATATGGCTTGAAGACGGATTATAGAAAACATCGAAGCTGATCAGGGGTATTTCATGGCAGATGTAACACCTCAATATTACCCAAGGTTTTAAATGCAGAAATTAGAGTAAATTAAAATTTCATAAATTCATTACTGAGGCATCACACCTTCAAAATCAAATCACTTTAAAAAGTTTACTTTAAATTATAAATCTCGGATACATAGCATCATTGGGAAATCATAAATTGATTCATAAAAATCAAAACATCTTCTTAATTAAACTTCCTTATCAATTCATGTTTTCATAAAGTATGATTCTTATTTACAAAAGGAAAAACAACAAAAGAACAACAACAATGACAACATAAATATTCGCCCCGAGTGTAACACCCCAATTCTACCCCGGTAATTATTATGAAAATCAGAGTTATAAAATTCTTTTCAACAAATTATTGGAGTATTACAATTCAACTAAAACAACAACACGCTAACACAGATACATAACACCTAAACTCGGATGAAAACGAAACAACATGAATCAACTTTATTAATAATAAGCAGCGGAACTACATTAATCAACTTGGATGTCATATCATCTTTTCAACTTAAAACAATTTAAAGTCAACAATTACTTTTCATATATCAACATAGTTATTCAACAACAAAATCAAAGCAGCAAAACAACTATTGTTCATCCCCCGAGTGTTACGTATCAGAGCGACAACCCGACTCGAACTAAAAAGAACTAAACCTTTGTTCTTCATTACCGCACGTTACCCACGTAGAGGTAACATCACAATGTAAGGGTGAGATATCTAACAATCTAATAAATCGATGATAAATAATATATTAGAATTCAGATAGGTAGATCAATGCTTCAAGAATTATTCATACAACCAGAAACAACTTAATAATAACAAGAAGTCACTTTATTTAATCAATAACTTAAATCAACACAACATAACAACAACAACAACTTAATAACAACACCGACTTATAACAACAACAACTTTAGCGACAACAACTTATAGCAACAAAACTTCTAACAACGATAACTCACAACAATAGCTTATAACAACAACAACCCACAACAATAGCAATTTATAGCAACAACAACTTATATCAACAACAAAGACAACGACAATCAATAAACAACGAAATAATACCAACAACTTTAAATACGCGACTCAATATGTGACTCAACTATGCAAATGCATGTGGTACCATTTGGAGCAGAACTCCCAACTTAAAATCATGCCAGGTTATCGAGGCATTTAACAAGGCATAAGCCTTCAACTTTCAACTTGTGCCAATCCAGGACAACTTAATAATGCAATGTATGCCATGAGACCTCAACTTAAACAACAAATACAAAGCAATGCGACAACAACAACATCGTACAACAACAACTTAAAATATGCATCAAGGGCATCAACTTAAATCAACACTGGTCATTCGACCTACAACTCAAACATGTCCATAAATTGGGACGATTCAACTTAATCAACATTGGCCATAGGCCTACAACTTCATCAAATGCAAAACCACTTATCAACGTTGGTCATACGACCTACAACTTCATCAACGTATCAACAAAATAATAGTTTATCAATAAAATTAATACGAGCAAACAACAACCAATTTTATCACAATCTGCAACTTCACAATTTATTAACAACATCAATACCAGAAAACAACAACAATTCAACGGAAACAACACAACACAGTTTATCACCTGCAAATTCACAATTTACGGCAACATATAACACATAAAATCAACCAAAATAATTTACAAACAAACTACGAATTGTTCGGACTATTTCGACTATTTCATGTTAATTAATCTTCGCTAAATTACTCAAATTTTCTACTTGAAACTACTATTAAACCACCACAATCTCGACCCTAAAATAACTCTAAGGTGCTCAAAATCTAAAATAACTCTATGATGCTCAAAATTGCTCTCACCGACAACTCTCGATATAAAATAATATATATGAAAATCATTAGTTAATAGTCTGACTCAAGTAATAGTAAAACAACTCTAAGGGGTCAAATACCTTTACCTTTAATTCTACGACATATTCTACAACTTATTAGATTTAATTTTAAACAACTCGAAAAAAACAACGCTGACAACTCTAAACGTGTCAGAATCACCCAAAACAATTAAAGTATGACTCTTAATAACTCAAAACAACTCCTGACAATTTTATTAACAACTCTAACGGAATTAAAATTAACTTAATTATTCAATTAACTAAAAATAATTATCTCTAATTAAAACTCTTAAAATTATTAGTATATTAATAACACTAATTTATTATTAATTATTATTCACTAATTATACTAATTAAATATTATATAATATAAACTTGAAAATAGATTTTTCTTAGTTTAACACATATAAACACAAAGATGTATGCCAGTAGATAAGTAATATATATATATAATGCCTTTATTCGTACTACAGTATCGACGATAACCAAGATGACACTTACGGTTTATATTTTCAAAACAATAGTAAAACATACATGATAACCATGGAATTATACTACAACACCTAAACATGTAAGGTGCCTATATATATTTGTTACATTGGCTATATTAAGGACCATTTATCCGCTACAATGGAATAGTGTTTTTGTCGCATCTTATATTGCTTAAACAAAAGGTGTACGCTACATTAACAAGACATTATATAAGTGAACAGAAAACCTACGACAAGTATACATGTAAATCAACGAAATAATATTTACATCAACAAAAGTGACACTACAAGAATAACTAATTGAGTATGTTTATCAATTCCAAACACATTAATCATCATATATTAAAATTACTCATCAAACCTAACAATTTCAAAACCATAAAATTATAGATTTCAACACGGTGACATCAAACAATTTCTCACCAAATAGAACAACCGTAAATGCATAGTAAATTCTCCATTACCCTAATTCCCACATACTATTCATCATACAACCCATTAGAAAATTAGAACCCCACCCTTACCTTGGATTGAAGGTCGCTCTACGGAGTTCGATCAATTTCGGTTTGACTTTCGGTCACAATTTTCTCACGACGACGCTTTTCTCCCAAGCCTATTCCTCTTCTCTTCTGGTTTTTTCTCCACGACTAGGGCTTGTTCTTTTGGTTTGCAAGCAACAACATAAAAATCCTTATTTTCCTAGGTTACTCAATATATATAGTAACTTCTAATAAAATTGGTTTATTAAATAATTCTCCCAAAAATACTATTTTTCTCCTATAATTAATATTCTACATTTAATTTATTAATTCCAAATAATAGAATAATTCTAGTATTATTTTTATTCTAACTATTAGCCTTTTATTTCTCCTTTTATATCTTTTATTTATTTAAACCTAATTCCTTCTCTTATAATTAAATCCAACTAATAATATTATTATAATAATAATAAAATAGTAATAATAATAATATTTCTATTATTTCTACTTAACTTAATTTTCACACCTCTTTTCTATACTTCTAACACCAAATAAATAACTCTATTAACTCCACTTATTTCTAATATTATTTTCAATAATATTCTACCACCGAATTAATTCATCACTAATTATTCTAGTTAATTAATCTCTACTCATAATAATAATTTCGACTAAATTGATTATTTCACTTAAATAAACTAGTCCAATAAATAAATACTATTATTCTTAATATTAATCCTCCAATTACACCAACCAAATAATCCGGCTTAAACTTAATAATCAAAATATGTCTCTTAACTAATGCCGATAAATCCATTTACTCCAATTAATTCTCAAACTTCGTCTAATTCCAATAATTAAATCTTTTAATAATTTAATTAACTAATTAATTAAATTCGGGGCATTACAACTCTCCCCACTTAGAGTATTTTCCTCGAAAATCTATCCGACACCATCATCCTTAACATCACATTCGCATCCAATCTTTCGATTCAACAACAACAACCCATCCATGGCTTAAATCCACAACTTATATCTCAATCTTCCAATGCTCTTGCAACATAATCCTTACTAACTCGCCAACCATTTTGGCAATATCTTGAAACAACGTCTTATAATATAGCAACAACCTTCACTTGCTCATACTCAACTTATACAACATTGCATCATTATCCTAACGACATCTTTAATACTGAAATACTTATACAAAATCCTTATTCTCATACTCGAGGTCATTCATTCACAAAACACCAACACTCTCTTAATTCTCATCAACTCGAAGCAACTACTTTGAGACAATCACCTTACAACATAGTAACAACTACTACTCACTTACTTTCTTGTACACCATGGTATCCTCACTTTAACAACATTTTATCGTAGCATCCACCACTTACTTACCATTAAGATAGCAAAACAATTTTATATCATCCAACATGATCCGTCCACTATCAACAAGAGATTAAGGGTGATCAGTTCCTCAATTTGTCAATAGATATCTGACAACCATAATGGAGAATAAATCGTCGTTACTAACATTAATAGTATTCTTTTTTTCAACTTGCACCCATGATTCAAGGATCCCAACCACTCCAACAACTTCTACAACTTTTAAATCAATCCCAATAATTCCACAGATGGCCTACTTAAACAATCAAGTTACTAAATTCTATCTCATAGCAACTATTTTTTCCAATACATTCCAACTTGTCAAACAACCAAATCTTAAATTCTTACCACCTTCGAATTCGAGAAACGACAAAGCTCCTACAACGTTTGCACCGTATCCTTCAGTAACATACTAATTTGATATCTCACAACTAAACATATCCGAGAAGCAAAGCTTCTCCCCCACTTAGCTTCAACTTCATTCCCGCACAACAACCAAAAGTACCGACAGTTGTTCCACACACTTGTCGCGAAGGAAGTAAACAACGTTAGACAACACCGAGACCGACCGCTCGATACCACTATTGTAACACCCAATTCTACCCTAATTATTATGAAAATCGAGTTATAAAATTCTTTTCAACAAATAATTGAGTATTACAATTCAACTAAAACAACAACACGCTAACACGTATACATAACACCTAAACTCGGATGAAAACGAAACAACATGAATCAACTTTATTAATAATAAGCTGAACTACATTAATCAACTTGGATGTCATATCATCTTTTCAACTTAAAACAATTTAAAGTCAACAATTACTTTTCATATATCAACATAGTTATTCAACAACAAAATCAAAGCAAGAAACAACTATTGTTCATCCCCGAGTGTTACGATCGAGCGACAACCCGACTCGAACTAAAAGAACTAAACCTTTGTTCTTCATTACCGCACGTTACCCACGTAGAGGTAACATCACAATGAAGGGTGAGATATCTAACAATCTAATAAATCGTATGATAAATAATATATTAGAATTCGGAGGTAGATCAATGCTTCAGAATTATTCATACAACCAAAGAAACAACTTAATAATAACAAGAAGTCACTTTATTTAATCAACGTAATAACTTAAATCAACACAACATAACAACAACAACAACTTAATAACAACACCGACTTATAACAACAACAACTTTAGCGACAACAACTTATAGCAACAAAACTTCTAACAACGATAACTCACAACAATAGCTTATAACAATAACAACCCACAACAATAGCAATTTATAGCAACAACAACTTATATCAACAAAGACAACGACAATCAATAAATAACGAAATAATACCAACAACTTTAAATACGCGACTCAATATGTGACTCAACTATGCAAATGCATGTGGTACCATTTGGAGCGTAACTCCCAACTTAAAATCATGCCAGTTATCGAGGCATTTAACAAGGCATAAACCTTCAACTTTCAACTTGTGCCAATCCAGCCAACTTAATAATGCAATGTATGCCATGAGACCTCAACTTAAACAACAAATACAAAGCAATGCGACAACAACAACATCGTATAACGACAACTTAAAATATGCATCAAGGGCATCAACTTAAATCAACACTGGTCATTCGACCTACAACTCAAACATGTCCATAAATTGGGACGATTCAACTTAATCAACATTGGCCATAGGCCTACAACTTCATCAAATGCAAAACCACTTATCAACGTTGGTCATTCGACCTACAACTTCATCAACGTATCAACAAAAATAATAGTTTATCAATAAAATTAATACGAGCAAACAACAACCAATTTTATCACAATCTGCAACTTCGCAATTTATTAACAACATCAATACCAGAAAACAACGACAATTCAACGGAAACAACACAACACAGTTTATCACCTGCAAATTCACAATTTACGGCAACATATAACACATAAAATCAACCAAAATAATTTACAAACAAACTAGGTAATTGTTCGGACTATTTCGACTATTTCATGTTAATTAATCTTCTGATAAATTACTCAAATTTTCTACTTGAAACTACTATTAAACCACCACAATCTCTACAACCCTAAAATAACTCTAAGGTGCTCAAAATCTAAAATAACTCTATGATGCTCAAAATTGCTCTACCGACAACCTCAGATATAAAATAATATATATGAAAATCATTAGTTAATAGTCTGACTCAAGTAATAGTAAAACAACTCTAAGGGGTCAAATACCTTTACCTTTAATTCTACGACATATTCTACAACTTATTAGATTTAATTTTAAACAACTCGAAAAAACAACGCTGACAACTCTAAACGTGTCAGAATCACCCAAAACAATTAAAGTATGACTCTTAATAACTCAAAACAACTCCTGACAATTTTATTAACAACTCTAACGGAATTAAAATTAACTTAATTATTCAATTAACTAAAATAATTATCTCTAATTAAAACTCTTAAAATTATTAGTATATTAATAACACTAATTTATTATTAATTATTATTCACTAATTATACTAATTAAATATTATATAATATAAACTTGAAAATAGATTTTCTTAGTTTAACACATATAAACACACAGCATGTATGCACAGAGATAAGTAATATATATATAATGCCTTTATTCGTACTACAGATCGACGATAACCAAGATGACACTTGTTTATATTTTCAAAACAATAGTCAAACATACATGATAACCATGGAATTATACTACAACACCTAAACATGTAAGGTGCCTATATATATTTGTTACATTGGCTATATTAAGGACCATTTATCCGCTATGTGGAATAGTGTTTTTGTCGCATCTTATATTGCTTAAACAAAAGGTGTACGCTACATTAACAAGACATTATATAAGTGAACAGAAAACCTACGACAAGTATACATGTAAATCAACGAAATAATATTTACATCAACAAAAGTGACACTACAAGAATAACTAATTGAGTATGTTTATCAATTCCAAACACGTTAATCATCATATATTAAAATTACTCATCAAACCTAACAATTTCAAAACCATAAAAATTATAGATTTCAACACAGTGACATCAAACAATTTCTCACCAAACAGAACAACCGTAAATGCATAGTAAATTCTCCATTACCCTAATTCCCACATACTATTCATCATACAACCCATTAGAAAATTAGAACCCCACCCTTACCTTGGATTGAAGGTCGCTTCTACGGAGTTCTTTAATTTCGGTTTGACTTTCGGTCTACAATTTTCTCACGACTACGCTTTCTCCCAAGCCTATTTCTCTCTTCTCGGTTTTCTCTCCACGACTAGGGCTTGTTCTTTTGGTTTGCAAGCAACAACATAAAAATCCTTATTTTCCTAGGTTACTCAATATATATAGTAACTTCTAATAAAATTGGTTTATTAAATAATTCTCCCAAAAATAATATTTTCTCCTATAATTAATATTCCACATTTAATTTATTAATTCCAAATAATAGAATAATTCTAGTATTATTTTTATTCTAACTATTAGCCTTTTATTTCTCCTTTTATATCTCTTATTTATTTAAACCTAATTCCTTCTCTTATAATTAAATCCAACTAATAATATTATTATAATAATAATAAAATAGTAATAATAATAATATTTCTATTATTTCTACTTAACTTAATTTTCACACCTCTTTTCTATACTTCTAACACCAAATAAATAACTCTATTAATTCCACTTATTTCTAATATTATTTTCAATAATATTCTACCACCGAATTAATTCATCACTAATTATTCTAGTTAATTAATCTACTCATAATAATAATTCTCCGACTAAATTGATTATTTCACTTAAATAAACTAGTCCAATAAATAAATACTATTATTCTTAATATTAATCCTCCAATTACACCAACCAAATAATCCGGGCTTAAACTTAATAATCCAAATATGTCTCTTAACTAATGCCGATAAATCCATTTACTCCAATTAATTCTCAAACTTTGTCTAATTCCAATAATTAAATCTTTTAATAATTTAATTAACTAATTAATTAAATTCGGGGCGTTACACTGAGTGCTACGTATCAGAGCGACACCGACTTGACTAACAACAGCTATAAACTCCATCTTCATAACCTGCACGTTACCAATATAAAGGTAACGGCGAAACAAGTAAAGGGTGAGATACTCCAAAACATATAATTAAAGGCATGATAGCATATATATATGGTTTCGGAATGATAAAGGGGTATAGATTAATAAATGCATTCCAACACATATCCAAAACTCACTTACTTTAATCGTCATTCTAATGTGTATAATCTACACTATATCGCCATAACCTCATCGACATAAATCATCACAACAACACATAAACTTCCATCACTAAAAAAATCATCACAAGTTAATACGTCACTAATCAACACGGCAATTATAAACAACAACATCAAACAACAACATTAAACAATACTAATAACTTAAGCAACATAAATAAAATCATCACAAATTGGCTAAAGCCCATCGTTTCTTTTGGCATAAAAGCCCATCGTCACAAACATCATCACATCATATTTGCATTAAGCATTTCATCAAAGTTAAATCATCGCAAAACTCATCAATTATATTCATCGCATAGTTATCATGAAATTATCAAGTCATATTCATCATAAAGATCATCACCCAACAAAGCATCATATATCATCTCAATTTAACATCATCCATCTGTCATACGGTGAACTGACTTTGAGATTTTTGTATCGCAAATGTGCGGATAGCAAGAGTCGCCACCGACTTTTCTTTTATCCAATTAAGGGAAGGTGAAAAGAACAGGAAAAGACCTTCGTTAGATTCTGAGTAAGGGAGAAGGTTATGAAAAGGGAAGCTATTAGCACCCATTTCCATCCGTAGTTATCTACGGGCTCTTAGTCGCTCTTAGATCATTTTAAAATTGTGCTTTCTGTGTGTTTGAAAAAAATATTTTGAAAAGGGCATTTCGCTTCGACTTTGTAATGATTCATGTAGGAATGTATACAAAGTGTTTGGAAATGTTTTGTTTTGAAAAGTGTTTGAACTTTGACAAAAGTGTGAGGTATAAAAAGTTTTTGATAGAGCAAGCAACTAAAAGTCTTGTTACCTACTCAGAATTGGTCGTTTTCGTGTTTTTTTACTTTCCTTTAGAATAGCGCTATCCATACCATTAGTTGGTAGGTAACCCCATTCGTTGGATGTGGAAGGGACATTCGAAAGGACATCGGATGGTCATAGAAGGAAACTTGTAGGAATTATCCTAGCACATTCGAAGGGACTATCATCATTTTTCGTAGGCAACAATCGAGGGTCAAGATCATGTATTCGTAGGCGACATCGTGGGTCTATGATCTTGTATCGAAGGACTATGATGATTTGTTTTGAAGGCAATGGTGCTAGGATACCTCTACGCTCGAGGACTTGACCATTTGTATTTGTAAAGGCAACGAGAGAGAATTACCCTAAGGGGTGCATGTGTGAAAAGAGTGTGTCGATTCAGATATTTTATCTTGCCATACACGCCTAATTACTAGCAGTTTATAGTGTGCAGAAAGTAAATTGCGGAAATGTAAAATGCGGAAAGATAAAGTCCTATGCTATTGCATGGCTTTGGGGCAGTTACATAATGGGAGTGCGGAAAATAAAATTCCTAATTAAACTATTACATCCCATAGGCAGTTACATAATTGAAAAGAAAACGAAAGAAAATTGTCCGAAGCGTTACAACCTGTGAACAGATACATAATCGGAAAACGAAAGAAAATTGCATAAGAAGAAAATGTTAGTAAAAACAAATATTTTTGAATGAGGAAAACGGTTTTTGATTAGTGATGACATTAATATGATAAGATAATTTTTTGGTAATTTTCTGGAGTGATTGATAATTTAAAAACAATTAAAAGTCATTTAAACGATTAATTAGTAATTAAATTAAATTAAATATGCATGCAAAAATAATAATTTTAATGCTAAAAATTAAATAAGTATTTTTCTGATAATTATGCAAAAAAAAGAAATATTTTTGGTGTTTTTTAGATGCATGATAAAAAATATTAAAGATAAATTAAATTAGATGAAAATATTAAAGAAAATAGAAAAATAAGTTAGTTTTGTAAAGAAGCAAAAAGAAAGGTCTTGCCAGGGATCGAACTGGTGACCTTTGAGAGAATCCACTAGTCTGCTTGCCTTTACCACTGAACCAAAGCGCTTTTGGTGTTTAGGAATTGGAAAGAATGGTTTATAAAGGAAAACGTGTCCCGATTATAACTCAAAGCCCACCAACACGCTGTGGACCCCAATGGAACGGATGGACGAATCGGATCGCCGCCACGCATGCTCGCCGGTCGAGACGAGTCAACGACTGGAGCCCTAGCTTCTTCCCGTGGCTTCATTCTCAAACCCAAAAATAAGAGAAATAAATGGCAAGGGATACCCTACCCCTAATTTGATGGCTGCGAGTTCGATGGTGTCATTAGTTTTTCCCGAAAGTGCTGTTAAACCGGTTCGATTCAAACACAAAAATCCCTAGCCATGGTGATTCAAGTTCTATGCGTGCAAGCTTACATGTAATGCATCATTCATGATCTAGAGAGTATCCTGAGTTCAAATATGCAAGCAAAAACAGTTAGTAACGCATGAATAATGAAAATCGAAATTCAAAGAAATACCAAATTGGAGAAAGCTAGGGAGCACGATCTGGGCAGTCTGGGCTTCGAGTAAGGATTTGTATTGATCCCTGGGAACCTCAGGAACATGATGGAAGGCTTAGAACACCTTGAAACTTGCTGGAATTTGAAATTCGAATTTTGACAACTTTGAAGAATTTTGAGAAAAATAAGGGTTGTTGCAAGGGCTAGGGTTTCGTCCTTGGTCTTGTGCAATGTGATCAGTATTTATAGAGTGAGGAATGAGAGCAAAAAGAATGAAAAAAGATCTCCTCTTGAATGCAAAAAAATTTCTCTTTCAAATCAAATCTTTTGAAAATTTGATTTTCCTTCCATGTGAGAGCTAGCACGAAATTGGCAAGTGTGTGGGCTATCTTGGACCTCAAGTTTGATAAAAATCCAACCCATTTGAAAATATATCTTGTTTTCATATTTTATATAATTTAAATTTGAATTAAATACTTTTAAATTCAAAAATAAATCAAAAAAATAAAAGGTGGTCGTGGAAAGGCATCAATAGATCACAAATAATATTATGATCAAGTTTGGATCATAAAATTATAGGCCCATTTGGAAAAAATTGGATTTTGACAAGTATCTCTTTTTGTGCAATTGTCCAAAAATGCCTAACTTGTACAAGGTGTATTTTGCTCCATTTTCAACATTTTGAGTGTTCTTGGACTTTTAGAAAGCTTTAGGTGTCCTCTAAACAACCTCTTTGGTTTCATCTCAATTGGAGTTTCCATGCTCAATAAAACTTCAATACAAAAAGTTGACTTTTTGTTGACTTTGAAAAGGACATGTAATGTTTTGATCCATATCTTCAAAATGAAGCATTTTTTGAACATTCTTGTGAGACATGAAGTTGTAGAGAATTGAATTTCCTAAAAATGAGAGGTGGTGGAAAAATTTCGAGAAGGTATGAAGAAGTTATGCTCACCAAAGTTCGATTGACTATTCATTGAAAACCCTAATTTGGAAAGTTTGACTTTTGAGCAAATCTTGAGTTTTCTTGATGAATCATGATCAACCCTTGATCAAATGATGAATGTGACTTCAAAATGAGGATGTTGACCAAAAATCATGAAGTTTGACTGTATGTTGACCACAGTTGACTTTTTGTCCAATACAACTGATTTTCAACCATCTAAGCAATTGTGTGAGGAAACTTGACTTGTGAGGCTTGAAACTTGACATGGAGAATCTTCGAAGCATATGAGGAGGCATGATGACCATTGGAGATGTTGGAAGTCCATCTTGACCTGAGAATTGCCAAACCCTAGTTTGGGTTGATTGTCTAGGAGAGGGTTTGTCTAATCAACCCTTGAGGAATCCTTGAGTATAGATGTATGAAATGTCTTGAGGAATAGGAGGGAAAATTTTGGGGTATAACAGTTGCCCCTGTTCAATCTTCTTGTACTGGAAGGGTTAGATTGGCATGCTCGCCTTTCGTGACCTGGAGGTAGAAGATGATTGAACACCGAATACACCAAAATTTGCACTCGCTGATTGATAATGCGGAATGGGCTTACGATGCCATTTGGAGAAGGTGGAGACTTTTGGTGAATGAGTCGTATGCTAGACTCAAGAATGTCGTCTGAATAGGAGAGTCGTCGGAGATGGGCTTAAGATGCCATCTCGAATGATCGACATCGGGAGTGAGCCGACGCTAGGCTCAGAGATGTTCTTGAAAATAGAAGGGAGTATGGAGATGGGCTTAAGATGCCATCCGGAGATAATGATGTTGAGTCGTATGTTTAGACTTCAACATCCGCTTTGAATGAAGTTATTGGTTTATATTGGTTTTAACCAAATATGCAGATTCGAAAGCGGAGAGATTTCGACAAATGGTCGGAGATGCAATGTATGTGACTCGACAATAAAACAACACAACACAAAAACATCATCATCGCTCATCAAAATTGGCATAAAGCCCACATCGCCATAATTTATCCACATCAAGATAAATATATCATCGCATCATAATTGCATTATGTAAAACATCACCAATAATTCATCATCATCTAAAGTCATGCATTCACAAATCGAAACATTTATTAACAACATCAATATAATCATCACATCATCATGTACAAAGACTTATATTATCGCATCGCATATTATCAAGTATTCATTAATAAATACATCGTCGCAAACATTATGTTTAATAACACCACATCATTGTCAATTCATTCACTAAATTCCGAATACGGAAAAATATTCAAACACCTATAATCGTCGCGAAAGCCATTCCTAATAACCGGCATTAATCATAATTGTCAACATCGCAATCGGATTGTCCATACGTGTCTTAAATTGACTAAACGCAATCGATTCAATTTAACCGTAATTAAGCCTATTTCGTGTCGCTTCAAAACTCGTAATTTCTAAAATTAACCTCACCACTACGTTTTACACGTCGAACTTAGCTAGCACATCAATTCGTTGAATTGAGCAACTTGTCGTCGTCGAATTTATCAAATCGAACATAATCGGGTTCTAAATTTAATCGGCTAACTTGTGTCCTAATTATATTTTATTAATACTAACTAGTAGTATATGGAATTGGGAAAAATTGAGAAATGTAGTAAACTAGAAAATTATGCGAAAGTTTTTGCGAAAATGAAAATGGATTATATATATAAAATGAAGGATACAATTTCGCTTCATCCCAACAAGAAGGGACGCCGTCCCATGTTTGTTTTGAAAGGAGGCGTGCACCCTTGAAGGAGACACCCTTATTGATGTGGGCGCCCCATGATGCACCCTCCAATCTTTCTTCTTCGTGCCATTTCAGAATGTGGTTTTCCGGTTTTTAACAGCTTCCATTTTATAATTTCTTCATTCCATAACTTCTAGTTTCTACTACTAACAATGAAACACCTAATAATCTATACTCCTAACTCAACCTTCCTATATTTTTTAACAATCAATCAACCAAACTCATAAATCAACCTATCAATTTTCCCCAAATCCAAACTATAACTATCAAACCCTAACTATATGAGATTGGAGAATCAAACCCCTTACCTCTAGTGCTTGGATGATTGCATGCTCCAACAAAATCCCAACCACAAGCTTCCTCTTTCTCTTCTTCTTCTTCTTCTTCCCAAAACCCTCTCTTTTCCTCCAAGTTTCTAAGTTTGGTTTGTGTTGGAAATGGAAAGAAAAGAGGAAAAATGGTTTATAAAGGTATTTTCTTACTAGTAAGGTTAAGGGTGTAAACCCAATCCTACAAAATTGCTCCTCACACCCCTATCCATTCTTATAAATTAACAAACTAATAATATCTAATAATATTATTAACTCAATTAATTAAAACAATTACGGGGAATTAAATATCGGTCCGAATAATATTTTATCGAACCGAATCGAACAAAACGTCGCCAAATATATTAATGATATAACGATTAATATAAATATTCTCGTCGCCAAAATAATCGTCAAACGGTAACTCAAAAATATTAATATAATATAATATTAAATAAAACGGGCGTTATAGACATTAGTGTTGTGGGCCAAAATCAATTCGACAGGAAATTGGCCAACATTGCTCCCTGTCATCCAGCAGAACACACGTATGCCAACTTACATGAGGCATTTGTTTCATTGAATCTGCATGAAACCCATGGGTTTACATGGGATGATTAGTATCTGGAAGATCTATATGCAGAAGAACCCGCGCCGAGCTAGGGAAATCATCATGAGAATGATGCCTGAGCTAGAGGCTCTGCGAAGGATTTCAACAGATATTGCCGAAAATAAAATAACTGCTATGGAAGTCAAGAAGCAAAGATGGCAAGTTGCTAAACTTCCACCAGAGGAAGTAATTCTGGCTGTAGAGCCGTAACCACCAGTGTGCCAATTTGTTTATGTGAAAATGATAAACAATCGGTCCTCCCTAAGTCCTAAAACTAAGGGTTACTCGAGATCGACCAGTTGATCTCAAGATACGCTAAGGTTTTCGTGAATTGCACTATTTCAGTTTAAAACGACCTTGGCCCGTAAACGGTTTCGAGCCTAAGGAAATAGTGCAATGGTTTTCCACACTCGACTATTGGTAACTCGTGACCAACAGTTTACGATGTTTTTGATAAATAAGGCTATTGGTGACTCGTGATCAACAAGCAAATGAACAAAAGTAAAAACAATAAAGACAAAGTTAAATGTAAATTGATTGCATTGAAATAAAAGAGTGGTAATTCACGTACATCAAAGCTTACGTTACTCTTTCTTCCTTTAGCGAATTGAGGAGAGTTAGCAAATAATTTGAGAGTACAAATGAACACCCTAATTCTAAATATTCTAACTTATTTATAGTAATTACAAAAGTAACCGCTAAAGCTAATCAATGGATGAGATCCAATCTCCGGAAGCAACTTCCACACACGTTTCGCCATCCATCCAAAAAGCTTCTAATCCACGATATTCTGAGGCAACTACCCACGATCTCCTCATTCTTGACTTTTCCCGCTCCGTGTCTTCGTAAGAAACCGCCTTGATTCCTATTTTTTGAGGCACAACAAAATTCTCTATGTCCACTAGTAAGCATTCTTCAACGGCACTAGCATTTCGACTAATGCCTTTATTCGACTCAAACATCTGTCGAATCGACAATCATATAATATGTTGACATGGCCTTGTTTTCAACGTTGTTTCGCTCTGGTCGACTTAGTCTGGCCTTCTGAGCCAGATTCTCAACCGACAAGCATTCATTCTAGAGCTTCTGACTTAGCTTTGTTAAAATATCTTGAAGCTACCTTCATTTAAGATCGGTCCTTAAAAGAGGAACCTTTGCCTTTGAACCATGTCCTTAGTTTACTTTACAATTTCCATTAACAAGAAGGAATGATTATTAAGGGAAAGATGGCAATGAAGGTTGAATTGAAGATGGTGGAGTTCGTGGTCTTTGGATTTTTCAAAAGAAGGTGGATTTTGGAGTTTAGTTTTGATGGAATGCATAAAGATGACAATCATATTTTTTATTTCTTTTATTTGTTTACATTTTATAATATATTTTATTTATTACGTAGCACATATATAGCCTCCACCTTGACAAAATCAATGTCATTTGTCATACAACTTTGATTTTGACTAATGGTTTCTACAGAAAGGACAAACGTATCACATTCTTAAAAGATAAAGGATCAAATTGGTCGTTTTAAAAGAAAAGTGACCAAAACGGACTGAGATATATATAAGGGACAAAAAAGATATTAAATCTTTTTTATTATTATTTATAGCTTAAAAACTAAAAAAATTGAAAATTTCAAAATGTTATATTAGATGGGTTTGGAACCCACAACATATATCTTTCAAAATACATATCTCTAATTATCTTAACAACCACAATTAATTTTTAACAATAAATTGAAATTTATAGATAACTTATAGTATATATTTTGAAATAATTAACTAAAATTATTTATAAATAAGTTGAAATTAATTTCGTTTGTAATTATCGGAAATTAACTATTAATTAAAATTAATTAATAATATTTAAAAATTATTAAATAACTATTTAAATATTTAATAAATTGAAATATAATATTCAAATATATTGCAAACTTTAAATATCGAATGTGTGTGAAACTATTAAGAGATTATTTGCATGAAAATATGATGCATTTAGAGTATGAATTAGTGCGTTTATTAGGATATATTATTCAAATATATTTCAAACTTCAAATATCAAATGTATGTGAAACTATTAAGAGGTTATTTGCATGAAAATAGGATGCAATCGAGAGTATGAATTGGTGAGTTTACTATGAAGAAGAAAGATTATTTTTTTCATGTTATTACTTAGAGTGTTAAGTTACCTATCTTATTTAGTTGTAATGTAATTGAATTGAGTGAATGTATATGATTTTATCGTATAATAACTATTTTTGTTTGGAACTTTCCCTAGTAAAATATATTATATATTTGCAACATTATATTCAATTAGTAGTAGTCTACGTGTGTGAATGCACGGACAAATTTTATTGAATTATATTGATAAATATATAGCTAAATTAAATTTAAGTGTTTTAGTTTGATTTATTTTTATGAAAATTATTAACAATTTAATAGTTGTATTATGAAAAACAATAATATATATATTTTTAATTTTAACAAACATATAGCTAAGAAATAATTTAACTATTTTAGATTAATTTATTTTGATAAAATTAATATATATATATATATATATATATATATATATATATATATATATATATATATATATATATATATATATATATATATATATATATATATATATATATATATATATATATATATATATATATATATATATATTTGTTGGAAACCTTAAAATTATAATTTAGGATGATTACAGAACCTCTTTTCATCTGCTGTTTGATTTCTACTCATCATATAACCAACCAAATAAACCCTAGTTTTCCTCAAATTTCTGTTGCCTCCTATCCTTGCGCCATGTCAACCTAATAACAAATCTTGATCCATTACAATAAATAATTAATGCAATATTTTATAAAAATATCAAAAAGATTTGATTTGATAATATTGCTTAAACAACTATCCGATATAAATAGGCTAGATTATTACAACTCTTTCCAAAATACCTTCATTTCATAATTCTTCTAAGCGCAATTATTCTTCTTCTTACACCAGCTATCACAATCACAATGGTTAGTTTATTATGAAACTTTTGTTATTTTCTTTTATTCTATTTGAGATAGTTATCCAAAATACCTTATGATATATATAATAGTATCTAAATTTATAGAAAATGATAGAGATAGTTATATAAAAAAAAAATTCTTACACCATGTTCATAAAAACATTCAATAAGAGTGATAATTTTAATTTATTTAAATTTTAATTTAAAATTAATTGGATTTATAGAGTAGTTGTGATTATGAAGGAGAGAAAAAATATTGTATTTATTTTTTAGTTAATTAAATACTTGTGATTGGGAAGTTATAAAAAACAAACGTTTATTAGAAATATGGCTGGTGGCTAGTTTTTTTTTTGTCCTACTTTTTGGTTTTTGAATTATTG
The DNA here is from genome assembly GCA_021764765.1 of Vicia sativa. Taxonomy (NCBI): domain Eukaryota; kingdom Viridiplantae; phylum Streptophyta; class Magnoliopsida; order Fabales; family Fabaceae; genus Vicia; species Vicia sativa. Next base: position 136,985,036 of record CM038793.1, on the reverse strand, counting down.
AAAATTGAAAGAAAATATATAAAATAATTAATTAAAAAAATAAGAAAAGTTATAAAATAATCGTTTAAAATAAATAATAAATAAACTCATAAAATTATTTAAAAAATAATATATTGTGAGAAATAGACAAGGTAAAAGGAAAGTTTAAAAAACAAATGTTTATTAGAAACGTGGCTAGTTTGTTACTTTTTATTTTTAGAATTATTGAAAATTGAAAGAAAAGATATAAAATAATTAATAAAAACAAATAATAAAGGTTATAAAATAATTAATTATAATTAATAATAAATAAATGGAGGAAATTATAAAATACTTTTAATTTTAATTTCAAAATTTATTAAGAGACTTACGGGACGTTTGTTTCACATACTAAAAAGTTATTCTTAAAAATCATTTATTTGAAAATGAAAGGGGTGGTTTGTTTCTTGGATTTCAATTTTATTTTTAAGAATATAACTCTAATTTTTTGGATTCTTATGTTTGTTTCAAATATTTAATTTTGGCTCCAATTAGAAGAAGAGTTTTTAAATTAAAGTTATACAATAATTAAATAAAAAATATATTATGAGAAATAGGCAAAGGTGAAAGGGAAGTTATAAGAACAAATGTTTATTAGCCACTTGGTTAGTGGCTTGTTTTTGTTTGTTAGTTTTTTTTTTTTGAAGTAGTAAAAATTGAAAGAAAAGTTATAAAATAATTATTATTATAATTAATTAAAAATAATAAAGAGAAATAAGAAAGTTAGTGGATTAATATTTTTTAATTAAAAATAAAATAAAATAAATATTAATAATCACTAAATTAACCTTAGTTTTAGCTTCAAAATTTTTTTAAGAGACTTAACAACATTAAGTAATAAGACTTTAAAATTAAATATAATTTAAATCATGAAATTAATAGTTACACCATTCTCGTATAAAACTTTTTTAGACATGGCAACATATAGATTGAAATTAATTTTGAATAAATTAGATGAAATTAATTTTGTTGGTAATTATCGGAAATTAACTATTAATTATAATATTTAAAAATTATTAAATAACTATATAAATATTTAATTAGTTGAAATATAATACTCAAATATATTTATATTTTATTTAATATATTATTCAAATATATTTCAAACATCAAATATCAAATGTGTGTGAAACTATAAAGAGGTTATTTGCATGAAAATAGAATGCAGTTGAGGTAGGGGTGTTCAAAATCAAACCAACCCAATAGAAAATCGCAAATCAAATCAAACCAAACCAAAATCGCAAAAAAATCGCATTTGGTTCGGATTAGTTTGGGTCATTTTTTAACAAAACCGCATGGTTTGGTTCGGTTTGCGGTTTGTATTTTGAAAACCAAACCAAACCGAATCAAACCGCATTATGTTAGAACCTAAATTTTAATTAACGCACATCTAACCCAAACGTAAACCTATTATACATTAGCCTTATGATTACAAACAATTTTCTCATCTTTACAGTTATAGTTTCAGTTTCAATCTTCTTAAATATCTCATAACATTATCACTTCATCTTCACTAATTACATCTTTCCTCTTCTTCTCTTAATCTCTACTCTCTTATATTCTTTCCTTTTCACGTTCTTATTTTTTATGCAATTTTTCTCTCTTTCCATTTCATTTTATCGCACATCTTTATCTCTAATTCCTCCTCTCTTATGTTATTTCTTTTTCATCTTCACTATTTTCTCATCTCTTCTATTTTGTTTTGTTTTATTTTAATATTTTTTATATTGTTTTATGCTATTATTTTATGTTTATTATTCACTTTTATCTAATCTAACTTTTACATATTAAATGGAAAGTTATTGTCCAAATATGATTAGTTTTTTTGTTATAATTTAGTAGTGTATCATGTGTGAATGACCAAATATAAATTTATGTTGTCATATATATGTGAATATATGACTCAACAAATTATTTGTAAAAAATCGAACCAACCGCACCGAACCAAACCGCATTGGTTTGGTTTGGTTTGGTTTTTAAAAGTCAACCGAACCAAACCAAACCGCATGCCTTTTTCTCTCGCGGTTCGGATGATTTTTTACGTCAAAACCGTCCAAACCGCACCGCGAACACCCTAGTTGAGAGTATGAATTGGTGCGTTTATTAGTATATATTATTCAAATACATTTCAAACTTCAAATATTGAATGTATGTGAAACTATAAAGAGGTTATTTGTATGAAAATAGGATGCACTTGAGATTATGAATTGGTGAAAGAAGAGAGAGTATTTATTTTTCTTCATGTTATTACTTAGAGAGTTAAGTTACCTATCCTATTTAGTTGTAATGTAATTGAATCGAGTGTGATTTTATCGTATAATAACTATTTTTGTTTGGAACTTTCAATGGTGAAATATATTATATATTTGCAACATTATATTCAATTAGTAGTAGTCTACCTGTGTGAATGCACAGACAAATCTTATTGAATTATGTTGATAAAATATAGCTAAAAAATAATTTAAGTGTTGTAGATTAATTTATTTTTTATGAAAATTATTAACAATTTAATTCGGCCACATCCATGTCTGCCTTTGTCGGCGACCTGTAATCAGCCTCGTATATGGGATCTGTATCATCGAAGTCGACATAGGCTACCTTCTCTTTCTTTGACTTAGCCTTAGCGTGTCTAACTTTCTCTAGTCGAAGGAGCTCAAGGTGTCGAACCCTGTCAGCTAATTGTGACATGCTCTCAACGAAGGTTGGATCTATTTTCTTCCTAACGGAGTAGTCCAAACCTCTAGCAGCCATTTGAACAAGTTCATGTTTAGGAACTTGGGTAAAGCACCTTGCTTTTAACGATCTAAACCTATTTAGATAATCGTCTATTGTCTCAACAAACTTTCTCTTAATGCTTGACAATTCGACCAACCTATTTTTGAATGCACCTCAGAAACTGTTCGGAAAAGTTTTTCCAACTTCGACCATGAGTCGATCGAATCGGGGCAAGGTAATAAACCATGTAAAGGCTGCCTTAGTAAGGGATGAAGGAAATGTTTCACCCTTAAGCCTTCATTATTTTCGATGTCTCCCGACTCAGTCAGGTATTTGGCGATGTGTTCGACTGTCGACTCACCCGTTTCTCCTCCAAACTTGATGTATTTAGGAATTTTCCATCCTCTAGGGTTTTCGGTCTATAAAATGTACTACGATAATGGAGAAGAGTACGTTGGCCTTGGCATTGTATTAATACCATTTTGGTCCATAATTCTCTCGACAATGTTGGTTAAGTTATTTTTAACAACTAAATCCTCCTGTCGAACTTGATCAAGGACTTGGTCAGCCTCCTGATGCCTATGCACCAGAAGCCTAGGTGGGTTGACAGCGACATTTCTTTGAGGCGTTGCAGCTTGACCTTGATACATGGTTTCTTCTTCTACGGCCCCTATGTCTCCCTGGACATGTATGGGTTGTCGAATCGGGTGCCCCTGTCGGGTAGTCGCTTGGGGGGCTCCTAAGAAGTTACACAGGCGTGTTAATTGCGTAATAACCTATCTGTTTGTTTCAGCGGACTGCCTATTAGTCTCGACCGATTCTTGCACTATGGGGTTAAACACATTTCTCATTTGATTAGTCAACATATTAACTAACTCATGGTTGCTATCATCCATCTGTTGCCTCAATACTGCCACAAAGGTAGTATTTAAATGTTGCACAGGCATTTCCCTATTTGCCCCTATGCGCATCCTTGTAAAGGCGCTTATATTCTACACATTATCGACACTATTGCTACACTTGGGATCGAATGGTATCCTGTCATTAAGGAATACGACATTCCATAAGGGGGATTTGTAGCAGTACCAAATCGAGGTATCGTTGTGTTCGGAATGGCACTCGTGGCCACCACAGCCCTGGACTCACCGGTGGTCGGGAATGGGAATTAATATCAAGCAATTGTCCCCGAGGAATTTGTGTTGCTTAAAGGCGACAATGGTGCAATGTTCAAGATGGAACTTCATCCATATTCGGGGTATTGTTTGTCACTTACTAGTGGGTGGTGGTTTCACTTGTTGAATTTCCACTTCTAAGTTTCATGCACTTCTAAGATAACAAACTCTAACACTAAGACACTTAGCATAGGGTCCCACCAGGTGTGCCAATTTGTTTATTGTGGAAAATGGTAAACAACCGTCGATCCTCCATAAGTCCTAAAACTAAGGGTTACTTGCGAGATCGACCAGTTGATCTCAAGACACGTGCGAAGGTTTTGGTATATTGTACTGATTCTGTAAGTAAAAAGACCTTGGCCCATAAACGGTTTCTAGAGCCCATGGGAAACAGCAAAATGGCTTTCCACACACACTGAATTCTGACTACCTACTAACCGACTGCAGGCACCGGACTCAACAGGACACTAATTGGTGACTCGTGACCAACAATTTACGTTGAAGTATTTTTGATAAAGGAGACAGAAGTAAAAAAAACAATAAAGATAAACTTAAAAATAAATTGATTACATTGAAATAGAAATATGGTGATTCACCTACATCAAAGGCTTGAGTTACTCTTTCTGTTTTTAGCGCAGAATTGGGCAGAGTTTTGGCAAGCAGTTTGAAGGTATAAATGAACACACTCAAATTCTAACATACTGACTTATTTATAGTATTTACAAGGTAAATGCTAAAAATAATCAACGGACGAGATTAAACTAAAGACAACTGCCGCACACGATTTCGCCATCCGTTTAACGCTTCGAACCCACGATCTTCTGAGGCAACCACTCACGATCTCCTTATTCTGACATTTTCCCGCTTCATGACTTCAGAAGGAAACAACTACTTTCGGTTTTGATATATTCTTAAGGCGTAGTAAAATTTCCTAAGTCCCTTGGCCTACATCTTTGACAGCACGACCATTTCGACTAACGCCTTCATTCGAGCCAAACTTATGTTAGGTCGACCAACATATCACTTTGTCGATCTAATTCCTTTTCGATGCCATCTTGTTCTGGCCGTTTGGTCAATTTGGCTTGGTTTTCTGACCCTGCTTCTCAACCGACATGTGTTTTCTGGTACTTCTAACTTAGCTTTGTAGAGCATTTCAGAAACTATCTTTATTTGGCACTGGCCTTTATCCTGTAGGGACCTTTGCCTTTAAGTAATGCCCTTAAACATACTTTACAAATTTCTAGTTAACAGTAATATTCTCTTTTTGATGCCTTATATGTCTCTTTCTGTTACATACGCTTTATGCATGCTTTTGTTTTTTGGTTTCAAATGTAATTTTCTCCACTGCTCATTCGACAAGTATTTACTCGGTCGAAATTTTGACATCTTGAAGAATATGCCTATACTTTTTCAAGTATTTCCATTTACCCTTAAGATTCTTCGATCTTGGGCTAACTCTTCAAGTTCATAGGCATTGTTGGAAAAAACTTGTATTACCGTAAAGGTCCTTCCCAATTTGGGGACCATTTTCCTAAAACTCTATCATTTTTGTCCATAGGAAATATAATTTTCCAAACTAAATCGTCGACAAATACTTTGTCTTTTATCTTTTATTATAGGCTCGTAACTCTCTTCTTTTGTCTTCTTAACAAATCAAGAGCCAACATTCTTTCATCATCTAGGTCGACAAGCTCATTTTCCATAATGCTCCACTAATCTTAGGATGGTATTTCATGTTTCCTTTGGATCCTTCGATTGAACTTGTATCTCCACTAGTAGCACCGCATCATGTCCATATGTGAGTCGAAATGGAGTAGTTCTTGTTGCCTATTTTGGGAAGTTCTACATGGCCATAGGGCTTGATTCTGTCTTGTGCCAATTCTTTGGTTTCTTCCCACATTCTTCTTAATCGGCTAGTTATAACTTTATTGGTTGCATCAACTTGGCCATTCGCGTAGTGGGTAGAAGTTAACAACTTAATTCCAACTTCATGTGAATTCTTGCATTTTTCTCCCAATAAACATTGATCCTTGGTTGTTTGTAATTGTCTGCATCCCAAATGACTTATGATGTGATTTTGTATGAAATATATAATAGCTTATTGGTCGACATTTGTTAAAGCTATAACTTTAACCCATTTTGTAAATTAATCAATACCGACTAGAATATACCTTTGTTGTTTTGATGAAGCTGGTTTTATTTCTTCAATCACATCCAATTCTCGAACGGACAAGGTTTTATAATGACATGCAACTCACCGGTAGGAACATGTTATATGCCCTCATGCGCTTGGTATTCTTGGAAACCCTTAGCAAATTCAATGCAATCTTCCAACATTGAAGGCTAATAGACACCAAACGTATAAAAGCCATTTCATTTTTCGTCTAATATGCACCACACGCCCATCGGCATATTCGACACAACAATGTATGCCTCACTTTCTAAGGAATTTGAGTAACACTTCACTGTTTTTTGAATAATTAGCACGATATTTGATCTTATGATCCGTCGAACCTGTAGGGATCGCAAATATTCGACCAATGGTTCGCACCACTTTCTAGCCCATTGTCAATAGTCGATCTCAAAATTCTCGATCCACATGCCCTAACTTTATAGTTGACAAGTCCGAAAGTGATAACAACGTTGTTCGTATTCTCTCTTACTTGAATTGGTTCTTCGCTTATAGTTATCGTAAAGTACATCATTAAGTTTTCTTTAAAACATCTATATTCCTTTAATACTTGTTTAATCACCAATTGAATCTCCCATAATTTTGACACTCCTTGCCCCAATTCTAGCGGAGTTCAAGTCCTGTTATCAAAGACTCATATTCTACCTCATTATTTGTACATCGATTCTATACTTGAACTCACTGAATTTCACCGAGAAATTATAATCCCCCTATAACAACTCCATTTTTATGGATAGAACCATCAAAATATAACTTCCACGGTACTACATCCAAATAGTTCTGAGGCATCCGACCATTGAATGGTCGATAAGGAAATCAGCCACTATTTTCCCTTTCATTACTTTCAAGGGCATATAAGTTAGAGCATACTCAGTCAATGATAAAGCCCATTTAACAATTCAACTATGAAAAATTGGTTTAGACAACATATGTTTAATAGTATCAAAATGAGAAGACACATACACATCAACTAATTTAATATATTTCTTTAATTTGATACAAGAAAAGTACAAGCATAGGCATAGTTTTTCTATATCAATACCTAGTTTCAAGATCATTAAGCATTCGACTAAGATAATACACAAATCTTTCAACACCTTTTGTCGTCCTCTTGGACCAACATACTTCCTATAGTCGAATCTGATGCTGCAATATATAACCTTATAGGCCTATGTCTAACAGGAGGCGCTAATATTGGAGGCTTCATCAAGTACTCTTTTATTTTGTCGAAAGCATATTGATGTTATTCCTGCCAAACAAAGTCTTCATTCTTCAATAGTAGGAAATACTTTAGTTTTACCACTTAAGTTGGATATGAATCTCCTCAGGAAATTTATTTTTCCCAACAGAGACTGAAGCTCTTTTTTGGTCCACAGAGGCTTTATGTCCATAATGGCTTTGGTCTTGCTTTGATTTACTTAAATTCCTTTTTATGCACCACAAGACCAAGGATATCGTCAGCCTGCACAAAAAAATCACATTTTAATAGATTCATTTTAATCCATATCTTCTCATTCTTTCAAATCCTTTCAAGGTGTTGCAAATAAGTTGGCTTGCTTTTCGATTTTATCACAATATCATTTGTATATATTTGCATGAAATCTTAAATAAAACCATGGAACATTGAATTCATTACCCTTTGGTATGTCTCTTTGACATTCTTCAAGACTAATGGCATGACAATCAACTTATAGGTCCCTAGGGCCCCTTGGCAACAAAACGCCGTCTTCGACACATCTTCATCTGCAATAAAAATTTGGTGATAACAAGAATAACCATCAAGCATGCTTAAGTATTCAAAACCAGCAACAGAGTTTACTAACATTTTTGTCACATGCATGGCATACTCATCTTTGGGAGTGACATCATTTAAATCTCTAAAATCAATGCACACCCTCAAAGTTCCATTTTTCTTAATTACTAGAACTATATTTGCTAACCAGTCGACATACCTTGCAGTTCTTATGAACTTGCTTCTAAGGAGTCTTTCTATCTTCTCTTTGATCTTCGACATTATTTCTAGAGCCAAACGCCTGGGTGTTTGCTTTACTGGCTTTTTTCCATCTTTTATTGGCAATTTCAATTCCATCAAATCCCTTCTTAAACCTTGCATTTCATTATAGTCCCAAGCAAAACCATCTTTAAATTTTTTCAATAAAGATATTACCTCAAATTTTAACCCCTTGTCGATATTGGGGATAATATATGTTGGTCTTTTATCCCCATTTTTTCCAAGATCTACTTCTTCTAAAGGGTCTTGTGGCTGCATGTTTTCGGGCGCCATTGGATCCTTCTCGCCTAAGGGTTCATTGTCATATATGCGCCTAGTCGCGCTTATCAACGCTTTGACTATTTCTATATTATCGGGTGGCTTTGGCTCAATAGCCAAAGTAATCCCTTCTCCGTGATCTGAATTTTATTGGCCCGACAACCATATTTTCTTCATCCTCTAAAGCCGAATTTAACCTCTTTTCGCAATATATGCTAAAATCTTATTTAGAGCTTCTAGTCGATACATCATTATCGATGTCTCCCACTGTCGAACTCCTTCATAATATGGATTATCTATAGGTTTTATATCCCAAATGAAACCATGGGTCTCATGTAGCTTCAGAGAACCAAATGCCTCATCCAAATTGGAATATCTTTTAGTGGAAAGAAGAAATATTGGCTAACTTTCAAAGTGTTTCTTACCAACATTATTCACGTCGGCCATAAAATACCCTTGATCAGCCTCTATGTCCTCCACTATCCCATCTTCTCTCCAAATCACCAAATGTTGGTGCCTAGAAGATGGCACAACACCCACGCCATATGGCCATTATCTACCCACTAGAAGGTTGTAGCTTGGCTTGGCATTGATTACCATAAAAATTGTTGGCCTATTAATTGTGTCGATAATTATATCAACCTGGATTACACCCATAGTGCTTCCAGTTTTGCAATCGTAGTCTGACAAGACCACATTGTGAGACTTTATATCGGTATCATATTTTCCAATTTTCTTCAGCAAATGGTGTGGCATAATGTTTATCGTAGCACCACAATCTATCAAAACTTTGTTGATAGTCACCCTTCGACTTTGGCTCTTATCAAAAGGGGTTTTAGATGGCTCTTCATGGTTGTGTCTAGATTTTCAACGAAAGCATTCTGGTTCTCGAAAATGCCATTATTCATTACAAAATAACATGTTGGCTTGTGTAAAGCCATTTCTTTAGCGCCGACATCTACCAAGTCCTCTATTTCAAGACAATCATACTTTGCGGCAAGATTGACACCATATTGACCAAAATGTCCAAAATCTTTATTCGTTCCTTTGCAAAGATCAACCTTCAGAGTGTACTTCTTCTGATGACCTGCCTTATTAGCAACAATCTTCCCAGCAATAACTTGCTTCTCAGCTTGTTTTCTACGTTAGAAGCGTCTCCATTGATTCTGAGTCATGGGATTCTTGCCCATGTAATTCTCGAGATGTGACATTTCGGACTTAAATTCATGTCAGAATCGACAACCAACTTTCCTTTGTCTCTAGCAATGGTACCACCATTTGGTACCTCCATTTTCTGTTGAGGCTTAATCCAGGTGCCTCAAGGAGCACTTGCCGACAAAGTGTAACTCCTAGGCCTTATTTGGGAATTTCCCACAACTTTCCTTGGGTCCTTTGTGTGTGGAACCTCTTATTGTTCGTGTTTCGCTTGGCCTTCTCCAACCGCAACTTTTGAAAATTCTCAAGACCTATATTGTCAATAAGAGAACCACACGGACACAAGCAAGCCTGTGAACCCTTGTTTTTGCAAGATAGGAAGTCCAAAAATCATCCTCAATTTTGGGTAAACAATAGCCAAGTCACCACGAGGGCTCTAACCAATACCTTCGACCATATTAGCATCGTAAAATTCTGATTTCCACCATTGCAGAATTGTAACAACTAACTTATTGTTACTTGGATCCCAAAATTATGGAGATATAATAGGAGACTTTATAGGAGAATCATGATTTGATTGATTCTCTATTTGTTGTTATAAAAATATGGAGATATTTGTGGAGAATATCTTAGAGCCTGTTTTGGAGAATATTATGGGGCAATTTTAGAAGTAGTTTGTTATGTCAGTTTTTTATGTTTTTAAGGATCAAATCCAATTGAGTAATAGGCTATAAATAGAAGCTTTATAACCTCATTTTGGCACCAGCCATGATTAAATATAATGTAGTTCTTAGGGCAGAGTCTGTAGAGTGAACCTCCCGAATTATGGGAAGGTCACCATGTGTACACCTCAAAGCCTATAGGTAAGAGAGTGTTATGTTCTTGGAGGAAACTGTGAAGTAACTCCAAGGTGTGTACTAAGTTAGAAGCATATTGCTTTTAGTCTTAGTTAGTTTGTGTTACAAGTTGACTATTTTTGAGTTGTGTTTGGAGTGAGGTATCTACAAGCTGATTGTGTTTGAAGTGTGGTATTTTCAAACTGTTTTTAGTTGTTTTTAGTATCACGGGTTGTGGTACTAAGGGAGTGAGCGGAGGATTCTCATATTTAAGTGTGGTATCTTAGGTAGAAGGGTCATTGGGTACTTTGATTAAGTGAGAAGGTGTAAACAGGAAGGTTTAGCTCCAAATTAATACTACTAATAGTGAACTTCATTTCTGGCTTGGAAGTCCCCAGAAATGTCACGACATCCTGAGTTTGTCAATTCCAAAATTTCAATTGGTATCAGAGCAGACATCATGTCTATTTCTGGATGAGATCCATGAGGGATACTTTCTGGTTATGCACAAGGTAGAAGATTGTTTGAACAAGGAGTATTTATATTGTATGGTCCTTTGATATGGAGGATGAACCTAGTGGTAGATTTTTTTAACGAGGAGTGTCCATATTGTATGGTCCCTAGAAGTGGAGGATGGACCTATATGTGGAGAACTAGACCAACCTGACCAGAACATGTACTTTCTTGAAGAAAGAAGATAAAGAGGCTTGAACAAGAAAGTTAAATTCAAAGAATTCATGCGGGATTGAGGATTTTGAATTGTATTGTTCGGCCTATAATCAGCACAGAGAAAAGATTGTCAAAACCTTCATGCGAGAGTGAAGCTGTTGATAAGGTAACGTCTATGCCTATGTGTTTTCATATTGGTCAGGATATTGGTTGGGTCTAGTCTGTTGCTTGGTGGAGAGGTAAGCTTATTGCAGGGTTAATTTTTTTTCAATCCTTATGTGTTACGTTTACAACTGAATCATAGAGTAATAATTGTGTATATTCTATTGAAGTATGGCTATATTCCACTACATAGCCTCTGATGCAAGCCCTAAAGTGAAAAAAGGATCCTAGGGTTATTTTTATTCAACAGAATATTAAGCAGATCTTACAACCTATTAAAAGTATCAACGATACTTGAGATTTCCTCAAGTTCACTCATAAAGACATTTAGTAATAGAGTTGATGAGTGTCAATTGATCAATGATTCTCATATACATTTCCAATTTGAAGACCTTGAAGATATCAAGGATGATGAGTTCCAAGGAGATGGAACTGATGTTCTACATGATGTTAAAACATTATTACTGGTATGCAGCTACCAGTTGAAGAAAAATGTTCGGTGCTAAATAAATTTAGTGTGAGTACATATGTTGGAGCCCGCTCCTAACTGGAAGACGAGATATCAGATTAGTTTATTATGACACGATCAACATGCTCTTATACTCTAGATCTTAGTTTATTTCTGACTTAAGCTTATGGGAGAATAGAAGTCAAACTCAGTACAAGTAAAAGACTCATAAAGGTATACCCCTCAATCCCTTTATGTGAGATCAAGATGAGTTTATATCTGGTAAATTCTTTTGATCAAAGAAACCAGATATGTGGAGATTTGTTCATGACCATAGATTAGATTGAGTTGAATATTGTGTCTCAAACACAATAAAATATGGTCATGAATGTTGACTGCCCTAAATATTGTCCAGGAAGGGTATTGTCAAGATAAATTAAGGAAGGAAGATTATCTTAAAAGAATATGCATACTTTTGTGTTATGCTATGATTAAGTCTGTTCTAGAAACCTAGTTGAGGGAATCTACTTTGTAGGTACAGACTATGGCATCCATCATCTCAAAATCAGAAGTGGAAGTCTGAAGAAAAGCTTATTGAGATATGTATCATATTATTCCTGGGTTATGTAAATTGTTTGGATGAAAAGTTGGAGTTGTGTATTCTCGCTTCATATGTCCTCCCCCAAGTATTATGTATGAGAAGTTATGGATGTTACCCCAGAACCATAATGGATGATGTTGTATCAGATGTTGAAACATCATCTTATTGTATTCAATCATGAGAAGTATGTATTGTTTCCTGGAAGTATGTGAGTGTGAAGATGTAATCAGTCAGGATGATCTAGTGTGAGTAGACAATTCTGATTGACTAATCTCGTAGGTACTTTGATGGGAGACTTAGTATTTATTAGTATGTAGCCTGAATATCAAACCACTTATACTCTGTCGGGAGATGAGTATTTGTTTGAAGGATTCAAGGTATATTCTGAACCGAATATCAATATTAAAGTTCATTGTGATCTTCACAAGTTTAGGATGTGTGGCAACATTGTCTGGTGATTATTTGAAGAGTTGATTCAATTTGGGAGATTAATACAGATGTTGTCAAATATCTTGATGGAGCTGCATATTTGTGTGATAATTGTGTTAAAATTTGAATCAAGAAGAAATGAAGTATGTGATGTATAAAAGATATGGTGCTACATGAAGATGCAACATCACAACCGTTGAAGACACCAGATATTGAAGAAGGAAGATAAGGTCCAGACTTATCTTTTGAAGACGATCACCGGTTATACGATGATTAACTATATGGTTTCTTCAATTAAGTTACAGAGTGTGACAATCAATCTTGTTTGTTTGGTTCTCGAGTGAAGTGAAGGTGTCGATTTGTTTAGTTGGTTGTCGAGTGTATTGTATGGGCTTTGCATCTCGGCATGGTTGTTCTTGACTGGACGTTGTGGTTAGGGAGATACCCTTATTTTTGGTGTCTTGTGTGTGTTGTTTAATTGACGCGAGGATTGAGTGGACGAATGCGTAGGCATGTCCCGATTTGTTCATTTTGGTCGAAATTTCGAGGACGAAAAGTTTATAAGTAGGGGAGAGTTGTAACGCCCGTTTTAATTAATATTATATTATATTAATATTTTCAAATTACCGATCAATATTTATTTTGCGATGAGAATATTTATATTAACCAATACATCCGATAATATATTTAGCGACGCTTTGTTCGGTCCGTTTTATCTGCTCGTTCGGTAAAATATTATTCGAACCGATATTTAATTCCCCGGAATTATTTTAATTAATTGAATTAATAATATTATTAGATGTTATTTAAGTGTTAATTTATATTAGTAAGTTAGGGGTGTGGGAAGCAATTGTAGAGAATTGGGTTTTCACCCTTGGCTTACTAGTAGAAATACCTTTATAAACCATTCCTTCCCCTTTTCCTTCCATTTTTCCTACACCAAGCAAACATAGAAACATGGAGGAAAAGAAAGGGTTTTGGGAAGAAGAAGAAGAGGAGCAAGAGAAGAGCAAGGTTGGGTTGTAGGATCATCAAGAATCATCCAAGCTAGAGGTAAGGGGGAGAATTTGTGTTATCTTGGGATAATATAGTTGGGTCAATGGGTAGATTAACATGAGTAGGTTGTTTTAGTTGAATCCCTAATTTTTTGTTGTGTTGAAATTGAATGTGTTGTGGTTGAAATTGAGGGATGTTTGGAGACCTAATTCAATGTCCATATTTTGAGTGAGCTGCTATTTTCCTGTGGCTTTTCCTTTTGAACCGTGGCCATGAATTCAAGTCATGATTTTGATTTTCTTTCTGTGCACTTTCGGTTCTATGTATGTATATGACCATGATTTAATACTATTTTCCTGTAGCTTAGCATCTCATTGTAATATGTATAATACTCCATGAACAAGTCTAAAACCAAGTTCATAAATTATATTGATTTCTACTATTTCTTGTAGCTGCAAATGTATTCCAAACGTGGCCCACCTTTTTTTTTTATAGTCAACTCAATGTTTTAATTATGATTTCAATTGTTTCTATTTCTTCCCTGTGGCAATAAGTGAAACCATGATGTGCATAATTATGTGACAATTCATTGTCACCACATGAGACAAAATCGTGTGACCATATAAACGTGATGCCATCACCTTTTTCCTTAACCAAACTGTGTGGTACATTGAAGAAAAACAAACCTGTAGCTTGCAATTTTTTTAATATATGTAAATACTAGTTTTTTTTTTATACAATTGATAATTTTCCATTCTATGATTAATTGAGATAGTACATATATAATAATGAAGAGTAGAAATTATGCAGGAAACGCAGATACCTGTTTTCAAATTTTGACAGTAGACTAAGAAATATTGAAAAACAGTTCCGGTTTGTCCCGCTGAATTAGGCGGTATAATTAGTTGCCCGGAATTGGATGGAAATTTACGTGGTAGCTAAGTTTAATTAGTAGATTAACGTGATTCCGTCATTTTGTTAAAATTTGGTATTTTTGCGAAATGGATCGAAATTGCATTTTGGCTTGAATAATCATGTTTTGTACAAGATGATGTGATGATTAAATTGATGTTGTTAATATATGCTTCCGATTTGTGAATGCATGACTTTTGGTGAATTTATTAGTGATGTTTGCATAATGCAATTATGATGCGGTGATATATTTATCTTGTTTTGGATAAATTATGGCGATGTGGGCTTTATGCCAATTTGGATGAGCGATGATGATGTCTTTGTGTTGTGTTGTTTTATTGTCGAGTCACATACATTGCATAAGCGAAGAAGGCTTTTATGCCAAGCGATGATGGCTTTTATGCCGAGCGAAGATCGGCTTTATGCCAAGTGTCCCTAATTACGAACAAAATGATGGGTACCACATGCATAACATAGTCGTGTCTCATGGATTCCGTTATGTTTATGTTTGAGTTGTTTGGCGTTGGGTTTTGTCGATTGATGGATGATATTAAATTGTGATGATATGTGATGTGATGATGTTTGTGATGATATTGTGATGATGGGCTTTATGCCAAAAGCGAAGATGGGCTTTACGCCAAAAGCGAAGATGGGCTTTAGCCAATTTGTGATGATTTGTTATGTTGCTTATATTACTAGCATTATTTAATGTTGTTGGTTGATGTTGTTGTTTAAGACTACCATGTTAATTAGTGATGTATTAGCTCGTGACAATTTCGTGGTGACGGAGGGTATGTGCTGTTGCGACGTTTTATGCCGATGAGGTTATGGTGATATAGTGTAGATTATACACAATAGGATGACTAGTAAAGTAAGTGAGTTTTGATTATGTGTTGGAAGTACACTTATTAATCTATACCCTTTATAATTCCGACACTATATATTTATATATATTTTATCATGCCTTAATTATATGTTTTGGAGTATCTCACCCTTTACTTGTTTCGCCGTTACCTATATATTGGTAACGTGCAGGTTTTGAAGATGGAGTCTATAGCTGCTGTTAGTCGAGTCGGTGTCGCTCTGATACGTAGCACTCGGGGGGAAATATTTATGTCGCCTTGTTGTTGTTGTTTTATTACTATTCCTTTTGTGAATAAGAACCATAATTCATAAAAACATGATTTTGATGAGGAAGTTTAATGAAGGAGATGTTTAGATTTCTATGAATCAATTTATGTTTTCCTGCGATGCTATGTATCCGAAATTTATACTTTAAAGTAAACTGTTTTAAGGTGAGTTGTTTTTGATGGTGTAACGCCTCAGTATTTAATTTATGAAATTTTAAAATTACTCTGATTTTTGCATATTAAACTTCGGGTAGAATTGGGGTGTTACATTAGTGGTATCAGAGCGTGTCGTCACGACCAAGTTATTAGTGTGTTTAATCTTGTATGCGACATGTGTGTGAAACACTGGTACTTGTTTGTTTCAAATTGTTTGTCGCAGAGATGAGTTTGAAACAAGGGGAGAAGTTTTTCTTCTTGGTGGCGCTGGGCTTGAGTTGAGCGCTGCCGTGTTACACTTTAGTAACTTGAAGTGTAAGTTTGAAGACTCTATGGCTTGGTAGATATGGTTTATGTCACCATCATGATTGTCGATCGCCTATTGACAAATTGAGGGACTGATCATCCTTAATCTCTTGTTGATAGTAGCCGGGAATTGTGTTGGTTGGGATAGACTTGTCTTTCCAGATTAATAGTGTATGAAGCGTGTGTTGGCACATGATGGTGCATGGTTACTTGAGTTGTGGGCTAATTTGGATTTTGGTGAAAACAAGCTTTTGGCAAGCGAACTTGGTGTGATTCTTCCAAGTATATTGGGAAGATGTGATTGAATTACCGAGTGCGAGGTGAAGTTTTGATGGATTTAGTTTTTGGAATTAGTTGTGATTCGAAGTATCCTTAAGGGATGTTTGTTTTTGAATTAGAGTTGAAGAGTCAACTTGAGGATTGGTTTGAGCGAGTTTGTTTATTCGAGCGGTCACCGTAGAGTGCTACCGTTGTGTTGTTTGAGAAGAATGAAGGTCGCTTAAGTTGATGTGTCGTTTTGACAAAGGAAGTGGATGTTGAGGACAAGTATCTACTTCTTAGGACTGATGTTGGATAGATCGGTCATTTGGAGTTTATGTGTTTAGTGGGATCGATGTGAAGTCTGGCTGTCTACGGGTTAGTGTGATAGCTGAAGATGTTTAGACAATGTTTTTCAAGATAGTGTATGACCCTGGCGAGTAATTTTTGATGCTATTAGTGTGGCTAATGCATCAGGTATGATTTTGAAATGTTGGGTGGGAGTGCTTTAAGTAAGCAACTTAGACGGTGATATTTTGGACAGTTCCGCGAAGGTTTATATTGTATCTTGTAGAAGACTTCAAGGGGTTATTTCAGAGCTTAGAAGTTCCTTTGTTTTGGACGGTTAGCCTTTTGAGTTTGATGGGAGATCTTTTTTAAGTTGGTATTGATCGTGGGTACTTTGACTTGAGATGGTCGAGTCATTATTTGGGACTTCGCAATGGGAAGCGAATTTGTTTGAGCCGGTGAAAAGTTTAGCGAATGCTTCGATTTTGATCTTGTTTAGTACCGCAGAACCTTGTGTGGTGTAATGTGATATTTCATTTTGGACTTAAGATGTATTTCGACATAGAGTTGGAAAAGTGTATTGCTACCTTGGAACGATTGGATTTTTCATAAGGAAAGTTGTCGGACGCGTGAGTTAGAGTTTGATGCGGTTGTGCTCATTTGATATCTTAAAGGTACAAATGTTAACGACGAGGAGATTGGAATTGTTGAAGACAATTCAAGTTTGAGTGCGATCTATAAAGAGACTTCGTCTGGTGTTGAGTTTAGTATGTTGATACCGCGGATAACCCAAGAATGTCTGATTTGGGATTTATTACTTTAAAGAATGTTGCATGATTGTTTTGGGGCACTTGTTGAGATTAAACTCTGAAGGTTATTAAGGATTTGTTCACTACTATCATAGGGACTTTGTTGGATACAAATAGCCGTGGTGAATTATTAGTTGCGACTAAGATAAGTCTTGACGGTAAAGAATTTTATGATAGTTTGGTAGCCATAAGTACCTTAAGACGATTGATGTTATGGTTCTAAGACCAAACCTGTTTTGTAATTACAATAGTATGAGACGACGTTGATGGGTAGAGTTCTTGAGAGAGTGTTTTGGTTTGAATTACCACTTTGGAAGATTGAAAGTTATGAAAGGTGTTTCGAATAAGAAACCTGTGTATTGATCATTGCGACGGTGCGAGGATGGTGTTTACTTGATACAAATTTTTGGGAATTAAATTGTTATAAGGGAAGACTTCGTTGAAGTCAAGTGTATACGTCGAAGTTTCACAAGTGAATATTTGGACAATATTTGAAAAGGTCAACTATGTCGTGTATTTTAGAGGATCAATGGACGTTGATCAATCAAAAACGAAAGAGTGATTTTTGAGTTGATAAGACTGATGTTACGAGGTGTCCTGAATGGGTGTACGCTTTGAGCGTAATCATTCTGTGTAATTGTGAATTTGAGGATTAACCAAGTTGTTTTACAGTTGGCATATTATGCATAAATGTGATGCAGCATGGTCTAGATATCGAGCATTGAGTTTTAGCGAGTATGCGAGATTGTTAGATTGGGCTAGTGAGTTATAGTCGCAAGCCGAGATAGGCCCTAAAATGAGTGGTGTATCGTAGTTCGATTATATTTAAGTAGCTTGTTATTGTTCAAGGGTTGACGTTGGTAATCTACACGAATGATGCGACCTAGTGATTTTGAATGAAAGTGGTAACCGCAATGTAATTCTTGAGTTCGTGCTTATGCGTGATTGAAGGCATCTCTTTCGTGTTTGTGTAGCACGGTGGTTTTATCCTTTTTGATTGTTTCATTTTGGTTTGTATGACCATTTTGTTGTTTTCGCTTTAGCGATGGTGTCGTGTGTGTTGTAGGACTTTATGTTCCTATCGTTGGTGACTAGTTTCGAGGTGTCGGTTCGAGTGTGTGACTATTTCCATCGTTGAGACGTTAGGATAGTAGCGATCTTGTTTGTTTGGTTCTCGAGTGAACCGTGTGTTCGCGATTTGTTTAGTTGGTTGTTGAGTGTATTGTATAGGCTTTGCATCTCGGCATGGTTGTTCTTGACTAGACGCTCGTTGGGAGATACCCTTATTTTTGGTGTCTTGTGTGTGTTGTTTAATTGACGCGAGGATTGAGTGGACGAATGCGTAGGCATGTCCCGATTTGTTCATTTTGGTCGAAATTTCGAGGACGAAAAGTTTATAAGTAGGGGAGAGTTGTAACGCCCGTTTTAATTAATATTATATTATATTAATATTTTCAAATTACCGATCAATATTTATTTTGCGATGAGAATATTTATATTAATCAATACATCCGATAATATATTTAGCGACGCTTTGTTCGGTCCTTTTTATCTGCTCGTTCGAAAATATTATTCGGACCGATATTTAATTCCCCGGAATTATTTTAATTAATTGAATTAATAATATTATTAGATGTTATTTAAGTGTTAATTTATATTAGTAAGTTAGGGGTGTGGGAAGCAATTGTAGAGAATTGGGTTTTCACCCTTGGCTTACTAGTAGAAATACCTTTATAAACCATTCCTTCCCCTTTTCCTTCCATTTTTCCTACACCAAGCAAACATAGAAACATGGAGGAAAAGAAAGGGTTTTGGGAAGAAGAAGAAGAGAAGCAAGAGAAGAGCAAGGTTGGGTTGTAGGATCATCAAGAATCATCCAAGCTAGAGGTAAGGGGGAGAATTTGTGTTATCTTGGGATAATATAGTTGGGTCAATGGGTAGATTAACATGAGTAGGTTGTTTTAGTTGAATCCCTAATTTTTTGTTGTGTTGAAATTGATTGTGTTGTGGTTGAAATTGAGGGATGTTTGGAGACCTAATTCAATGTCCATATTTTGAGTGAGCTTCTATTTTCATGTGGCTTTTCCTTTTGAACCGTGGCCATGAATTCAAGTCATGATTTTGATTTTCTTTCTGTGCACTTTCGGTTCTATGTATGTATATGACCATGATTTAATACTATTTTCCTGTAGCTTAGCATCTCATTGTAATATGTATAATACTCCATGAACAAGTCTAAAACCAAGTTCATAAATTATATTGATTTCTACTATTTCTTGTAGCTGCAAATGTATTCCAAACGTGGCCCACCTTTTTTTTTTATAGTCAACTCAATGTTTTAATTATGATTTCAATTGTTTCTATTTCTTCCCTGTGGCAATAAGTGAAACCATGATGTGCATAATTATGTGACAATTCATTGTCACCACATGAGACAAAATCGTGTGACCATATAAACGTGATGCCATCACCTTTTTCCTTAACCAAACTGTGTGGTACATTGAAGAAAAACAAACCTGTAGCTTGCAATTTTTTTAATATATGTAAATACTAGTTTTTTTTTTATACAATTGATAATTTTCCATTCTATGATTAATTGAGATAGTACATATATAATAATGAAGAGTAGAAATTATGCAGGAAACGCAGATACCTGTTTTCAAATTTTGACAGTAGACTAAGAAATATTGAAAAACAGTTCCGGTTTGTCCCGCTGAATTAGGCGGTATAATTAGTTGCCCGGAATTGGATGGAAATTTACGTGGTAGCTAAGTTTAATTAGTAGATTAACGTGATTCCGTCATTTTGTTAAAATTTGGTATTTTTGCGAAATGGATCGAAATTGCATTTTGGCTTGAATAATCATGTTTTGTACAAGATGATGTGATGATTAAATTGATGTTGTTAATATATGCTTCCGATTTGTGAATGCATGACTTTTGGTGAATTTATTAGTGATGTTTGCATAATGCAATTATGATGCGGTGATATATTTATCTTGTTTTGGATAAATTATGGCGATGTGGGCTTTATGCCAATTTGGATGAGCGATGATGATGTCTTTGTGTTGTGTTGTTTTATTGTCGAGTCACATACATTGCATAAGCGAAGAAGGCTTTTATGCCAAGCGATGATGGCTTTTATGCTGAGCGAAGATCGGCTTTATGCCAAGTGTCCCTAATTACGGACAAAATGATGGGTACCACATGCATAACATAGTCGTGTCTCATGGATTCCGTTATGTTTATGTTTGAGTTGTTTGGCGTTGGGTTTTGTCGATTGATGGATGATATTAAATTGTGATGATATGTGATGTGATGATGTTTGTGATGATATTGTGATGATGGGCTTTATGCCAAAAGTGAAGATGGGCTTTACGCCAAAAGCGAAGATGGGCTTTAGCCAATTTGTGATGATTTGTTATGTTGCTTATATTACTAGCATTATTTAATGTTGTTGGTTGATGTTGTTGTTTAAGACTACCATGTTAATTAGTGATGTATTAGCTCGTGACAATTTCGTGGTGACGGAGGGTATGTGCTGTTGCGACGTTTTATGCCGATGAGGTTATGGTGATATAGTGTAGATTATACACAATAGGATGACTAGTAAAGTAAGTGAGTTTTGATTATGTGTTGGAAGTACACTTATTAATCTATACCCTTTATAATTCCGACACTATATATTTATATATATTTTATCATGCCTTAATTATATGTTTTGGAGTATCTCACCCTTTACTTGTTTCGCCGTTACCTATATATTGGTAACGTGCAGGTTTTGAAGATGGAGTCTATAGCTGCTGTTAGTCGAGTCGGTGTCGCTCTGATACGTAGCACTCGGGGGGAAATATTTATGTCGCCTTGTTGTTGTTGTTTTATTACTATTCCTTTTGTGAATAAGAACCATAATTCATAAAAACATGATTTTGATGAGGAAGTTTAATAAAGGAGATGTTTTGATTTCTATGAATCAATTTATGTTTTCCTGCGATGCTATGTATTCGAAATTTATACTTTAAAGTAAACTGTTTTAAGGTGAGTTGTTTTTGATGGTGTAACGCCTCAGTATTTAATTTATGAAATTTTAAAATTACTCTAATTTTTGCATATTAAACTTCGGGGGTAGAATTGGGGTGTTACACTGTAATTCTGCTTCTAATCATATGGACAGTCTTTCAAAGACTAATCTTTTCAAGCCAGAAGAACAATATCAAAGAAGAAGTCAGGACATAACTCAAAACACGTTTTATCCTTGAATACCAGCAGGGATAGTTCTCAAAATTCTCACCTAAAACATGTATTGATCGTGTGTATCACTTATTTTGACTTAGTGCATATTTCAACCAATGCACAAACTCACCTGAGGCAGTTTTTATCGAAATAACATCTCTTGATCAAGACAATTGTTACAATCTAGATATGTTATTTGCGCAAGTATTTAGAGTCCTTTTCTTTTAATTTCTCTTGTGTCCTTGTTTGTGTCTCTCATATCTTTCGTTCGAATATGAGTAAAGTTAGAGTCTATGTAGGTTATGCCAGTCAACTTGTGACAAACATAGGGAAAAAGGATAGTGTTCAGACATTGTTAAGTCTGAGGTCTTTTCTTTGCAGTTGTTTTTGCAAATATGCTAAGTCAGTATATTCTCTACTTTGAGTCTTGAACATAAATTATGTCTTGTGTTTTGAATTATCCAATATAGAGATCTGGTTCTCTATGTTTGTAAATGGATAGTCCAAGTATTTGTATTAGTTAATTGAGTCTCCTCTTATATTTAAAAGAGGAAGTTGTGTCAATCTGTCATAGCATAGTTCTCATTGAGGAGGAGTATTTAGTATCTTCTTCCTCATATGCATCATGGCCTCAATATTTCTCCTTCTTTGTGAAGATGATGCCTATGGTGTTATGTTTCCTGTGCTATAGTGAGTTCTTCTTCAACAAGAATTTGCCTTAATATGGCTAGAAAGGGGAAGTGGTTACATTATCTCTAAAGAGAAACTTTTAAGGGGGAAACTTTGTGTGATTTGTGGGATCCTTAAAAGAAAGAGAGAACATTGGATCTGGACCAGCCACGAAGATGTCCTAGTACGATGTTTCAACATCATAAAAGAAGACTGAAGACTGTCACTTGTAAAGTTTGGAATATCATAAATAGTGACTACTGAAGACTTCTAAATTGCTGCTATTGGATTAAATTGTTTAAACCATGTATATTTTATTATGCTTCTGTAATACAAAGGTTATGTGAATTAGTTTTAGCCAAAATAAGCCAGAGGGGGATATTGTTAGTTCTCTAATTTTAGGATTGTCTTTATGTTTGCTAAAACTAATTCAGCCGCAATAGGTTAAATATGATTTATAACTTGTAAGAAGAAAGCAGGTTATAGTTCAATTTAATGGAGAAACATGTTGTGTTGAAATGTTTTAACATTTGGAACAACATGTCGAAGAAGATGTCATGACATCGTGTTTGAGCTAATAGATTGGATTCTATTATGAAGCAGAATATTCTTGAGGAGAATCTTTTTCACAATTGAAACAACTTACTTGTTGTTACTTGGAGCCCAAAATTATGGAGATATATTAGGGAGACTTTATAGGAGAATCTGTTGCAGATTTGATTGATTCTCTATTTGTTGTTATAACAATATGGAGATATTTGTGGAGAATATCTTGGAGCTGTTTTGGAGAATATTATGGAGCAATTTTAGTAGTAGTTTATTATGTCATTTTGTTATGTTTTGAAGGCTCAAATCGAGTTGAGTAATAGGCTATAAATAGAAACTTTATAACCTAAGTTTGGCACCAGTCGTGATTAAATATAATGTAGTTTTTAGGGATGAGTCTGTAGAGTGGACCTCCTGGATTGTGGGAAGGTCACCATGTGTACACCTTAAAGCCTATAGGTAAGAGAGTGTTATGTTCTAAGAGGAAACTATGAAGTAACTCCAAGGTGTGTACTAAGTTAGAAGCATATTGCTTTTAGTCTTAGTTAGTTTGTGTCACAAGTTGACTATTTTTGAGTTGTGTTTGAGTGAGGTATCTCCAGTCGATTGTGTTTGAAGCGTGGTATCTTCAAACTGTTTTTAGTTTTTTCTAGTATCACGGGTTGTGGTACTGAGGGAATGAGCGGAGGATTCTCATATCTAAGTGTGGTATCTTAGGTAGAAGGGTCATTGGGTAGTTTGATTAAGTGAGGAGGTGTAAACATGAAGATTTAGCTCCGAATTAATACTACTAATAGTGAACTTCATCACTAGCTTGAAACCCCAAACATGTCATGACATCCTGAGTCTATCAACACCAAATTTTCAAGACCTTTGTTAGATTTTGAGTACGTGAGGTAATTATGAAAAGGGAAGGTATTAACATCCTTTCCATCTGTAATTATCTACAGGCTCTTAATTGCTTTGCTCACTTTTGAAAATTTGCTTTATGTGTGTGTGTTTTGAAAAATATTTTTTAAAGTATTTCGCTTTGACTTCGTAATGATTCTTGTATCAGTCCTAAAGAATGTATACAAAGTGTTTGGAAATGTTTGTATGGAAAAATGTAACTTTGTAATGATTCTGTTGGAATGTATACAAAGTGTTTGTTTGAAAAGTATTTTGAAGGCAACATTGTAAGCATACATTAGCATTTCGAAGGGACGATCATCACTTATTCGTAGGCAAAAACCGAGGGGCGAGATCATATATTTGTAGGCAACATCAAGGGACTATCAAGGGACTATGATCTTTGTGATGATTTTTGAATTGAGGGACTTTTGCTAATGGTACCCCTACGTTCGAGGGACATGACCATTTTATTTGTAAGGCAACGAGAGAGGATACCCTAAGGTGTGAGTGGGTGCAAAAGAGTGTGTTTGATTCATATATGTTATCTTGATTGTTAGAGTGATCTAACGGTTGATTTTAAATCTTGTCATGCAATCCTATTAGCCATACATCTAAGCAGTGTATATGTACAGAAAATAAAGGTGCAGAAAATAAAAGTGCAGAAAAATAAAGTCCTAAGCTATTACAAGACTTTGGGCTATATAATAGAGGTGCGAAAAGTAAATGTGAGAATTTGCATCTACGCTTATTACAAAAATAACCTTGCCACCTATACATCGATTTCTAGAATTTAAGTACGAAATGCGATAAATAAATAAAAGAAAAATATTTTGAGGTTAGTAAATATATTTAAGGTTAGTAAATCTAATTACTAGAAAGAAAAATATTTTTTGTGAATTTTCTAGATTGATTTTAATTATAAAAAAATTAATTAAAAGTTAATTAATGGTCAATTAAACAATTTAATTTAAATAGGAGAAAAAGAGAATATTTTGGTGTCAAAATTAAATAATTTAAAAACCTAATTCTAAAAAGAAAATTATTTTTGTGATTTTTGTTATATTTTAGAAAAATATTTAAAAGGAATTAAATTAGAAAAAGAAATTAAAAAAAATAAGGAAAAATAAGAAAATAAGGGTTAGTGGAACAAAGGGATAAAAATATATATGCACCTAGGGATCGAACCCATGTCCTTGTAGTCACCGACGGGCCTCCTTTGCCAACTGAGCTACATGTGTTAGCTGTTATGGAATGGAAATAATATAATATATAATAAAAGAAGATTTTAAAAATATATTTCAAAACGCCAAAGTTCATCGTCCCAATTTAAATTCCACTTTTACCTACGGATGATTACATTGCTATAGGCTTTACCTACGACCTTCATCCGTAATTAAAACTCCCGCAAATCACAAAACTTAAAACACAAAATATAAATTAGTTGTAAGACCATAGATCGATTGGGTTCGATCTCCGAACATGACCATGCCCGCTTTGTCTAATTTTGTATGTTTTCTAAAGCCCTAATTCGAAGCTATGAACCCTAGCCATGGAGAATTCGTATACATGCACTGAATCTCCAATCAAAGTTTCAGAAGCTTTTGATTGCTTGTAGGGGTCTGGAATGAATTAGGGGACACCGATAATGGTAATGATGGCCTTGGAATGGCTTGAATCGGAGAAATTTGGTGTGACATTGCTTGCAAGTCATAGATTTTTGAGTTTGTCTAGGGTTCCTGGAGGCAAGAATTCTTCTCCTGATCATCTGGGTTCAATGTGCATATATTGTAGATGGATTTAGGTCAACAATTCTGATCAAGAATCAAGCTTTGAATGTAAAGATATTTGATTGAGAATTTGCACCAAATATTGCCTTTTTTGGATTCAATCATATTCAATCTCTTGCCAATCAAGGATATTTCGAAATTGTCAGCTTTTATTGTGTATCTTGGACTTCAAGGAAGTTGATTTTACAGCTTGCATTCATCAATTTGATTTTTGGTATTTTATTTTAATTAAAATTGGATTTAAATGAATTAATTCCAAAATAAATTAAATCATGGCCTGTGATTGGGCTTAGAGGCTCTTGACAAGGTTAGAAACAAGTTTGAATCAAAAGAATATGGGCCCATTTGGAAAATTTTCAAGTTTGATTAATATTTTTTTCATGTATTTCTTCAATATTTCCAATTTTTCCCAAGCCATAACTTGTTCCATTTTTGTCATTTGGGAGTGTTCTTGAACTTTTTGGAAATCTTAAGATGTCCTCTAAGATCTCCTTTTGGTTTCATCTTTATTGAAGCTTCCATGTTCATGTACACCTCTTTGGAAAAAGGTGACTTTTGTTGACTTTTATAATGACCTATAATGTCCGGATCCATAACTCTAAAATGAAGCGTTTTTGGAAAAGCTTGTGAGACACAAAATTATAGATAATCAATTCCTTCAAAATGAGCTTTGTGGGAAAATGTTTGATAAAGTATGTGAAAGTTATGTCGGTCAAAGTTTTGTTGACTTTTGATCAAAAACCCTAATTTAGAAACTTTGACTTTTGATCAAATCTTGAATTTTCTTGATGAATCATGATCAACCCTTGTTCAAATGATGAATTTGACTTCAAAATCTTTATCTTGACCAAAATGACGAATTTTGACTCTATGTTGACCACAATTGACTTTTGTCAATTATAACCGATTTTTAGTCATCCGAGCAATTGATCGAGCAAACTTGAGTTGTGAGGATTGAAACTTGGCATGATGATGATTTGAAACATATGAGGAGACATGATGATCACTTGAGGCATTAGAACTCATCTTTGACTTGAGAGAATCAAAACCATAGTTATGGGTTGATTGCTTAGAGAGGGTTCATCCGCCAACCTCGAGGAACTCTTGAGTATAGAGATGTGTATTGACTTGAAAAATAGGAGGTAAAATTTTGGGGTATAACATTCACCAATGTTAAAGAAATCTCGTGGAACCGCTAGAGCATAATTCCTGTTTGGATCAAAAGGGTCTTGGATATAGTAACATTGATGAACTTGACAAGGTAGTACAAACATGTCATTCTTATAAATTTTCTTATTGCAACGTACATAAGTAAGTCCGTATTTGTCTTTTTCAACCTCAAACCAATCGCATTTAAACAACACAAATTGAAGTTGCCATAATAGTATAACTCAATTATATCTACAACTGCTCCATAATAAGTGATATGTTTTGTCCTAGGATTTCCATCCTGGAGCTAGCAAAGCTTGAAGTTAGTGAAACTAAAGTTACACCAGAATTTTGAGCTTTGTGATTTGTATCTCGTTTCTTAGTATGGAACATATATCCATTAATGATGTAGCCTAGATACTTCTTTGCAACAAAATTAGGACCTCTAGAAAGTTTTTCAAGTTGTAATGGCACATCATCTTTATAGGCACGAGTTTTAAACCATTCACCAAAATCTTTACTTTGCCTTTTGTCCTTGGTACACTTCTATTTGTTAGTGTTTGAATTAACACTGTGATCATCCTAACTATAAAAGTCAACAATGCATATGTTAACATAACTCTAACAGTAGGATTAGAAGACAGATACATAGGAGAACAAATAGTTATTGTAGTACCTGATGTAAATTTGAACTTCATAGCAATTGAATAAGATATATCGATGGGCATCATCCTTCGATTTTGCATCAAGATGAAATGGTTCACCTGCCCCCCCCCCCTAAAGGACGACCCGCAGTTGTAAAGTAATCATCTAAATCTGCTTCAAGTGAATCATCAACATCATAATTCTGACTCTTTCTATTAAACCTTTTATCTGCATTTCTATGCAAATACCTTGAGCAAAATGTTATAGCTTCTTCAGCCAGATACCTCTTGGCAATAGAACCTTTAGGATAAGCTCTATTGCAGACATAGTTCATGAGTTTACATAAGTATCTTTCGGTGGGATACATCTATCGAAAGTGAATAGGACCACCCAATGTAACTTCATTTACTAAGTGAATAGGCAAGTGAACCATTATGTCAGAGAAACTTGGAGGAAATATCATCTCCAATTGACAAAGTATCTCTGCAATCTCCTCTTCTAAGTAATATAAATCTTCCACTTGTATAACTTTCTTACATAGAGAACGGAAAAAGAACCAAGTAGAATTAGTGGGTTACACCGGCATTGTACTTTTACTACAATTGCAACATATAGTGTAACATGAAATTTGCATCATGGCTCTTGTAATCAGATATTTTTTGTCGACAACTTGTATGAAGTTTGAAATATTTGATGCAGTCCCATCCAATAACTTGGCACCCTTTATAACTCCAAAAAATTGACTCGTATGGAGTCATTGAGAAACATGCTTTTGCAAACTCTACACGTCCTCCACCAATCTCCCTTGGATGAAGTCTTTCTAATTCCCAAATCTTGCAAATCATATAGGGCTTTAATATGATCTGTTGTCTTCCCCGTGATGTCCAAATGAGTTCCAAGAATACTATCACATATGTTTTTTTCAATGTGCATTACATCTAGATTATGGCGCAATGTATTTTGAGCCCAGTAAGGAAACTAAAAAAAAATTGAACTCTTCTTCCATGGGTCATCAACTCTTCTCTTTCATCTTCTAGAATTCATTATTGAAATCTTTTAAGGTTTCAAGGATTTCTCGTCCTTTAACATGCATGGTGCAAGATTATGTTCTTCTTCTCCATTAAATGATTTGACATCTTCTCTCCAATAATGAGTTCTCGGTAAAAATATACGGTGGTTCATATAACACATCTTATGAGTTTGTTTAAGGTAGAACGAATTGGTGTTAGATTTACAACATGCACATGCCAATTTTCCTTTGGTGCTCCAACCCGACAACATCGCATAAGCAGGGTAGTCACTAATTATCCACAAAAGAGCTACACGCATTTGAAATGTTTGATTCATTGAAGAATCATATGTCTCTTTGTCGGATTCCCATTATTCCTTTAGCTCCTCTATCAGTGGCTTGAGGTAAACATCAATATGTCTCTATGTCGGATTCCCATAATTCCTTTAGCTCCTCTATCATTGGTTGGTTGTTGGTAAACATCAACAATGAAAACATTGTATATTTAGGTTTCATGGATAGTCAAGGTGGTGTGTTGGTATACCATCATCAACATAAACCATGTACTATGAAATAAGCTCATTGTCCTTAATGGAATAAATCGATCACTTCGTTAAGCCAAGTCTTACATTGTGGAACTGTTAGCTGAAATTTTATAAAGTGAACTAAGGGCATGGTTCAAAGGCAAAGGTTCCTAAGGACTAGTCTTAGGTGGAGGTAGCTTCTGGAGATATTTTAACAAAGCTAAGGCAGAAGCTCCAGAAGAAATGCTTGTTAGTTGGGAATTTGGCTCAGAAGGCCAAGCTATGTCGACTAGAGAAAAACAACGTTGGAAACAAGACCATGTCAGCACATTATATGATGGTCGAATCGACGGAGATTTGAGTCAAATGAGGACACTAGTCGAAGTTTTGTTGTTGTCGAAGTGGTTCGCTAGTGGACTTAGGAAACTTTGTTGTGCCTCAAGGAAGTAGACAGAATCAAGGCGCTTTTGAAGACACGAAGTGGGAAAAGTAAAAATAAAGAGATCGTGGGTAGTTGCTTCAGAAGTTCATCGGATATGAGTTTTAAATGGATGACGAAATGTGGGCAGAAGTTGCTTCTGAAGATTGGATCTCATCCGTTGATTAGTTCTAGCAGTTACCTTGTAATTTGTATAAATAAGTTAGAATGTTAGGAATTCGGTGTGTTCATTTGTACTCTCAAATTATTTGCTAACACTCTGCTTAATTCCGCGCTAAAGGAAAAGAGAGTAACGCAAGCTTTGATGTACGTGAATCATCATACTTTTATTTCAATGCAATCATTTTACGTTTATATTTGTCTTTATTGCGTTTCATTTTATTTCTGTTCGCTTGCTTGTTGGTCACGAGTCACCACTAGCCTTATTTACCAAAATATTTTAACGTAAACTGTTGGTCACGAGTCACCAATAGTCAGAATCCTTCTTGTGTGGAAAGCCATTTCACTATTTCCCTAGGCTTTGGAAACCGTTTCTAGGCCAAGGTCAGTTTCGCTTACAGAAGTATTGTAATTCACCAGAAATCTTAGCACGTGTCTTGAGATCAACTGGTCGATCTCGCTTGTAACCCTTAGTTTTAGGACTTAGGAAGGACCAGCGGTTGTTTACCATTTTCCACAGTAAACAAATTGGCACACCTGGTGGGACCTAGTGCTAAGTGTTAGAAATTTATTAGCATTTGTCTTAGAAGTGTATGAAACTTAGGAGTGGGAATTCAGCAAATAAGAAACCACCACCAACTAAGAAGCGTACAGTTAAGATAACAAATCACGCATCCACGTCGAATGTGGACGAAGTCCCATCTAGAACATTGGGCATTGTCGACACTGTGGTGTCGCAAGTAGCGTCAGTTTCCCCTTTAAGCAGCACAACTACCTCTGGGCCAACTGCTTCAGTATCAACTCCTATTCCCCATACCACACCGGTGAGTCCAGGGCCTGTGGTGACTACGAATGTCATTCCGAATACAGCGATACCCCAATTTGGTACTACTACAAATCCCCCTTATGGAATGTCTTATTCTTTAATGGCGGGATATCAGTCGATCCATAGTGTAGCAATAGTGTCTGATAACTTGCAGAATGCTAACACCCCTTTACAAGGATCTACAGTGGGGGCAAATAGGGAAATGCCTACACAACACTTAAATACTACCTCTATGGCAGTATTAAGTCAACAAATGGATGATAGATACCATGAGTTAGTCAACATGTTAACTAACCGAATGGGGAATGTGTTCAATCCCATAGTGCAAGAATCGGTCGAAAATAATAGGCAATCTACTGAAACAAACCGACAGGTTATAGCACAATTAACACGCCTATGCAACTTCTTAGGCGCCCCCCAAGCGGTTGGCCGACAGGCCCATCCGGTTCGACAACCTATACATGTCCAAGGAGACATGGGGGCAGTAGAAGAGGATACTGTGTATCAAGGTCAAGCTGCAACGCCCCAGAGGAATGCTGTTGTCAACCCACCTAGGGTCTTAGTGGAAAGACACCAAGAGGCTGACCAGGTTCGACAGGATGAATTGGTTATTGAGAACAATTTAACCAACATTGTCGAGAGAATTATGGCTAGAAATGGTATGAATACCATGTCAAGGCCAACGTATTCTTCTCCATTATCAGAGTATATCTTACAAACTGAAAACCCTAGAGGATGGAAAATACCTAAGTATACCAAGTTTGGGGGAGAAACGGGTGAATCGACGGTCGAACACATAGCCAGATACCTAACTGAGTCGGGAGATATGGAAAACAATGAAGGCCTTCATCCCTTACTAAAGCAGCCTTTACGTGGTTTACTACCTTGCCCCCTGATTCGATTGACACATGGTCGAAGCTGGAGAAGCTGTTTCACGAATAGTTTTATGAGGGGCATTCAAAGATTAGTCTGGTCGAATTGTCAAGCATTAAGAGAAAGTTTGGTGAGACAATAGATGACTATTTGAATAGGTTTAGATCCCTAAAAGCGAGGTGTTTTACCCAAGTGCCTGAACATGAACTTGTTCAAATGGCTGCTGGAGGTTTGGACTATTCTATTAGAAAGAAAATAGATCCAACTTTTGTTAAGAGTATGTCACAATTGGCTGATATGGTTCGACACCTTGAACGCCTTCGAATAGAAAAAGTTAGACATACTAAGGCTAAATCTAAGAAAGAGAAGGTAGCCTATGTCGATTTCGACGATACAGATCCCATATACGAGTGAAACAACCGGCTGAACATCATCTGATAACTATATCAATGAAGTCGCCATCAAACGTTTTTTATCTCGCAAAAGGAGAAAGGTGAACGCATCGCGAAAACCTGAAAGGGATAAGGCACGGTCTTGCGACCGAGAGATAGGGTAAAGGAATCTATTACGCGAAGGGAAGGTATTAGCACCCTACACGCCCGTAGTACTCTACGGTATCCACTTCTACTTTCTGTCTAATGGGTGTGTTTATATCTATTTACTGCTATATCTGTATGCTGAAATAAAATGCATGTGAAAGAAAAGAAAAATAAAGAAAACACGGGGAAAAGAAGGAAGTATTTGCAAAGTTTGCTCGATCGAGCCCCGTGACAAGATGCCTACGTATTCCCGCGTGCAATGGGAAAGTCAGAGCGCCGTAGTTCGGCTCACATGTTTTGATGGGTTATGTGTTTTTTAATTATGAAAATAATTTAAAACGCAATAAATAAAACCCGTAGGCAAAAAAGGTTTTCATTGGTTGGTGGTTTTTACCTTTGAAAAAGGAGTTTGAACCATTAGTAAGTGTTTTATTTGCAAAAGAAAAGAAAACAATTTTTAGTTTTATTAAATGCATGAATGCAGAAGAAACTGGAAAACAAATAAGGGAAACTGTCTAATGCTATCCCTAATGTCATCATGCATGGATTACATCCTAAGGTCTAACTCGAATCACTAACTAAGGTAGAGTCGAGAGAATCCTAAAGGAACATGCAAAGGTTTACCACCTAGATCTATGTCTATCTCGAATCACCACTAGAATGGAGTCAAGATGACAAAGAGAGGAAAATGTTTACAACCTAAGTCTATGTCCATCTCGAATCACTAACTAAAGTAGAGTCGAAGACGACAAAAGGGATGAAGCAAACAAGTGCTTTGACAGAAGCACACAAACAATGCAATGCGAAAACAAATGACACACAAGCGCAGGAAAAGGAGGAAGTCCCATAGCCTCGACAGTAACGAGCATACCGTGAGTCAACCAGGAGCCGACACATCCAATTCCTGTTGAGCAAATGATGCGAGTTCTGCAATAAATGCGAACCCCAAGAAGGCGTGGAGAGTCAGACTAGGGAACTCTTGCCACTTTTATTATTGACTCGATAAAGGAAAGCAACACGATTCGCGTGTGCTGAGCTGACACGGACTAGAACTGTGCGGGGGTTGGTTACGGACCCTACCTTCCGACTTGCCCATATATCAATGACTCGATGACAGGAAATATAAAAATCGGGACTTCGCTTAGTGGTACCACGCGGGTGTCTTAACCACTCGACCTATGCAAGCACAAATGTAAACACTTACTGAAAATTACCTCCCTATGCAGATGGAGGATTTTAAACAAACCAAACACAATTAGCAAACCAGAATTGCCCTAAACGGGTCTTTAAATAAACCAGAGGGGTTCCTGAACATGCTCCAACTACGGAAGCCCCTTCATACATCTCTATTCCTACTTCTCATGGCAAGGAAAGCAGAAATCCTACTTCTCATGCTCTAGAAAAGCGGTAAAGAAATGCGGTAAATAAAGTAAAATAAATACCCGACGGATATTAAACCAAGAGCACGCAAGCTATAGAAATACTCCGAAAACTTCAAGTTCTCATCGCACGCAATAAAAAATCCGTGAGGAGTGTGCAGACACGAAGCATAATCGAATGTGTGTCATACACATCCGAATCAAATACACCGCACAAGATCATAATCCGCATAAACAGATATGAATACACACATATGTGTACAACATAAAATACAGATTTTATACATGCAAATCAATCTAAAGCTCCAGAACTCGTGATACAAAATGTAACTCGAATCGCAATGCGGCTTTTAAATAAAGCATAAAACGCAAAAAAAATGGTTATTTACAAAGAAATCGGAATATCGGAAATAAATTTGAAACTTTACTTACAATGCTAAGGTATACTTTCAACTATAATTAAATGGTATGAAAAATATCTTAGAGTTTCAAAGAAGAAATGACATTATACTCCTAAGTCAATTCAAACTATAAAAAAAAAAATCTAAATGTATTATTTAAAATGAATTAGAATTAATTGAAAAATATTAAAAATGTCAAAATATTCTAATATCTAAAAATGTCAGAATGTATTTTTATTACATTTTTTATATGTCGAAATAATCGAAATCGAAATCAAAATTGAACTATGTCAAAAATTATGGTACATGAAAGCAGGGGGTGTAAACCAGAATCTGTAAAATGAACTAAACTGTTATAATCACGGCCCGTAAATGCAAGGGTGTGAGATAGCAATAAACTAAGTCCGTAATGATTTACACTAAGCCCATTTCCTTTTTTTAGTCCACCATATTTTGCAGAGTCCAATTCTCTTTTTTGGCCAAGCATTGTTACTATTATTTTTTTATTTCATATTTTATAATGTCACATGCTGTCACGTTTTTATTTTTATATGTCACATACATTTAAATCAATTGGTCATGGTATAATTAAATGATAAGATTTTTATATATAAAAAAGGGACACGGTCATTACCGTTGGTTAGTAAAGAAACGCATGAGCCATTCATTGATGAACACGCCTGTGGCTTGATACCATCGCCGAAACGCCTTGTCATCCGACCGCCTTCTCCGCAAGCGGTGGCTGGAAAAATAATCAACTCGTAAATAATCATGCTTAACACCGCCGGACTCGAATTTTACAAGGACCATGAATCCGCCTTTGGTTTTCGTCAAGATTATTCCAACATCCGCTTGCAGACTACGAGCAAAGATTCGAAAACTCCATACATGCACTCTTGACGCTTGAAGCTTTCCGTCAATTTCCTCGAATCCAAATCGACTGCTCTTTCACGGAGAATCGTCTGCATCTTCAATCATAATCGCGTGACGAAATCCAGAGGCTCCATGATATTCCAAAGTGTATATGTTCAGAACTTACAACACAAATATCTTCTTCTAATCACAATCTTAGCATCGTGTTGACGATTATCGCTACGACCGCAAAACTCGATGAAGAACGAAGACGGTGCGATTGGCTCGACAATGTTGCACGCGAATCGCAGCAAGACTTCCGCCGTGGATTTCCGGATCGATACTAATGATGACCGCCGATGAAGATCCCATGAAGACCGATGACGATGTTGATTGTGCGAGTAATCGAATGAAATTTGTTGAAGTTGAGGAGACTTCTTGGTCAAGAAGGTTGTAGCAAGATTTTGCAGAAAATGACAGAAGGTATGGAGAAATCGGTTATGGAGATGAAGTTTCCGATTGACGAAGGTGATGCGACGATGAAGAGCGATCTTGGTGAGTTTTTCTGTTGAATAATTATGCAGAGCGAGAGAATGTGAGAGCTATGCGTTCTTGATCGGTTATGGATGGCGGTTGTTAGAAGGACGGCAGTGAGGAAAATGTGAGGAAGAGTGAGTTACGTGATTCCTGTGAGATGGCGAGAAAGAGAAAGAAAAATCTAGTGATGGATGAGAGAGCAAGAGAGGGTGCTGTCAATGGAAGTTTGTTACCGGTTGCCGTTATGGTTTCTTTCTGTTCCTTTTGTTATCTGTTAGTTCGATTTTAGGTGAAAAGAAGAAAAAAATGGTTGGAGGTTGTTAATGGTGGAATGGTTATGGAGAGGTTGTGTATGAAAGGTTGAAGAAGGTTATAGATGGAGGTATGCGTGAGTTTACACAGTGGTGATGAAAGAAGAAGAAGAAAAAGAGTAGAGTGTGGTATTTTCTTGTAACTGTTTTTTTTTGTTAGTTTTTTGTGTGGGTGAAGAGGAAAAGAAAGAGGAAGAATGTGTTGGTGGGGGGTGAAGGAAGAGAAAAAATTCTGTTAGTGTTGTTACAGATCCCGTTATGCCAGCAAGAATGAGGGGTGTTGTAATGGTGAATGGAAAAGGAACAGCTTCTTGGTGAGAGAAAGAAGAAAATTGGAAGAGAGCGTAAGAGAATGGAAAGAAACTTGTCGTTATGGTTGTTTTAGAGAGTCAAAAAGAATGAAAATCCTCCTTGTTAAGTAGTATATTTTCTTGTTATGGTTGAATGGAACAAAAAAACCGTGTTGCCTTTCTCACTGTTTGGCCAATTAAACAAATACGAGTACCAACATTTTTCCTCAGAAAATAAACCCATGCCAGCCACTTGGGCTACCTCTATCTTGGCCTGTAGTAGTCCAATCGCTACAATGAGAACGTCGACTCGAAGATCACACTTAATACAACAACATTGGTGTTGAATGCCCGACGAAAAAATGATCACAAGCTCGCCGTAATTAGCTTCGAAGTTACGACGGCATAAGCTGTTTTGAATACTTGAAATTTTTCTAAGTGTCAATTTTAACACTCAATCCATGTACACCACTTTACGGATCCGTAACTTTTCCGATACTCGACCGAATAACACAAACTCAGTGCCGTTGGAAAGATGACATGCAGCAGAATAACTTTGATTTTAAACACGAATTCAAATGAGGCTTAAATCATAGAGAAAAATCGTCATGAATTATGCCTCGCAAGTGTTCGATAAAATGTTTGGTCAGGCTGGGCAAGTTTGTACATGACATCCAACAGTTTTCCAACTTCGAATCATCAATTACGGCAGTATTTTCCGCCCGACGTCTGAATGAAAAAGTTTCTGAACGAAACTTGTAGAATATACGGCAAACTCCAACTTTTGTGTTCAGAGTTTTTCCGTGCGGCGATCGGATCGACGAGAAAACAGCCCCGAACATACGCACAAAAATTGTTTGATGAAATGCGTCTCATAGCCATAGCAAAAATGTGCATGCTGTCTTGTATTTTAGCAACTTCAAGCTGTCACTTACGGCGCTCCGTATCTTCCAGCTCCGACGTCCAAAACGGAAAAGTTTCTAAACGGAACTTGTAGGTGGAATTACGAACTCAAACTTTCGTGTTCAGAATTTCTTCATGCGGCGACCGAATCATTGACGAAAACAGCCCTGAACATGTGCACAAAAACTACTCGAACCTTACAAACATAATGAGTTCTTATTTTCCGAGCGTTATAACTTCCGATCCAAGTCCCGAATGGATTTGACTTCTTCAACAAAGTTTTAGATTGCTGTGAAATGAACAACTTTTCAGTTGAACATTTTCCGATTCGGAGCCACGAACTATGATAAAATTGACCTCAAGTGAGCATAGAAACAAACACCTTAAAATATTTCTAAGTGTTGAGATTTTGAGAAATGATAAATCGTAACTCCGAGTCCGTAATTATTGATCCGCTTCCGAATGGATTCGATTTCTTCAGCAAAGTTGTAGATTTCCACTAAATGAACAACTTTGATTTTGAAATCAACTCGAATCGACGCCTCGAAACATGTGTAAAATACCTCCGAAGTCGAGCGCTTGAACATGTTAAAAACACTCAAAATTTTACTAAGTGTAAAACTTCAAAAGTTATGAACTTCAAACTGTCAGATAACTCAAACCGCATTTCGAAAAATCTTCACAAGGACAAAGTCGGAGTGCGAAATGTGCTCTTTCCAACGACTATCAATTCACAAATTTCTGACCACAGACGGGCAAGATACAGATGCGACAACATGGCTCCGTGAACACAAAGTATTTAAAACTTAGAAAAATTTTCTAAGTCTAAAATTACTTAAAATGCAAGAAACCTCATTTTCACCGATTCTTCCGATTTTCTCAACAAATGATCGATTTTCTCAAATGTTGACTTTTGACAATAATTTTGACCAAAATTCCCGGTCAAACTTTGACTTTTTGATACATGCGCTCAAATATCATTTTACCCGTCCGTTTGATTTTTTGATAAATGGATCGATAAGTCGGTAATCGACACTTCACCACTCACGTAAGGCCATATAATCAATTTGGGCTCAAACATTCGACCACAACACACTATAGCTCGAATCAGAATCAATATTCACCTAATAGGCGATCGTAACTCCAAAACCTCAATTTCGAGAGATAATCAACTTTGATGTACACGCTTGATACCGAGATGATGCTTGAAATAATAGAACCTCGATACTCACTGAACCAAACCTCTTCTTCGAATTGTACGATTCATACAATTGGAAAATCAGAACCCATGATCAATGCATGAATGATATGTATGCGATGCACTTATTGATTAAATATAAGCCAAAAATTTTTATAAAAATAAAGAGGGCTAATTTTGGGTGCAATACCTATTCAATCTTCTTCGACCGAGGGTGAGATTGGCGCAAGCCTTCAACCAACAAGGTAGAAGATGATTGAATACTTAAATGAACCAGAAAATTCGCCCAATACGAAAGGCAATTAATATATTTTGATTTTCTGCTTGAACATATATACTGGAAGAAACATGGAGTGTACACTTATACCAACGAACTCGGCATTCCGCTCACGAGAACAATTGTATTGAAGCGAACCATCCAGATAATGAAGAGAGAACACCACATGAAAGGGCGACTCTGAGGATTAGAAATAAAGGGACAAGTTCCACAAACGAACGCATTTCGCTCACGAGAACATTTATATTGAAACAACCCATCAAAGATGATACAAAGAGATACAAAGAAGGAAACTCATATACGCGAATCCGGCATTTCGCTCACGAGAACAATTGCGCTGAAGTGACCCATCCGAATGATGCAGAGGACACCCATGAAAGAGCGATCGTGAGGATTAGAAATAAAGGGACAAGTTCCACAAACGAACTCGCATTTCGCTCACGAGAACATTTATATTAAAACAACCCATCAAAATGATACGAGAGATACAAAGAAGGAAACTCATATACGCGAACTCGGCATTTCGCACGAGAACACTTCTGAAGTGACCCACCGAGATAGTAAGGAGAGAACAAACTGTACCAAGATGAATATAGCAATGATGTAGGAGTACACTTATACCAAAGCGAACTCGAAAGAGTACATTTATACCAAAACGAACTCACAGGGAAGAAACATCTATACCAAGACGATCTTCAAGAAAGAGGACACTTAAACCAAAGCGGACTCAAAGAAAGAGAGCATCTATACCAAGACGGACTCCAAAAGAGTATATCTATACCAAGACAACTCCAACCATAGATCTCCAAATGTAAGAAACGCTTAAACCAAAGC
This sequence comes from Vicia sativa, assembly GCA_021764765.1. NCBI lineage: Eukaryota > Viridiplantae > Streptophyta > Magnoliopsida > Fabales > Fabaceae > Vicia > Vicia sativa. The sequence continues at coordinate 136,946,246 of CM038793.1, read as the reverse complement.
GAATCAAGATCAAAATGAAGATACTTATACCAAAGTGAACTTCAAAAGAGACAACATCTATACCAAGACGGACTCTAAAAGAGTATATCTATACCAAGACAACTCTAACCATAGATCTTCAAACAGAAGAAACGCTTAGACCAAAGAGAACTTCGAAGATCAAAATGAAGATACTTATACCAAAGTGAACTTCAAAAGAGACAACATCTATACCAAGACAGACTCTAAAAGAGTATATCTATACCAAGACAACTCTAACCATAGATCTTCAAACAGAAGAAACGCTTATACCAAAACGAACTTCGAAGATCAAAATGAAGACACTTATACCAAAGTGAATTTCAAAAGAGATAACATCTATACCAAGACGACTCTAAAAGAGTATATCTATACCAAGACAACTCCAACCATAGACCTTCAAACAGAAGAAAACGTTTATACCAAAACGAACTTCGAAGATCAAAATGAAGACACTTATACCAAAGTGAATTTCAAAAGAGATAACATCTATACCAAGACGAACTCTAAAAGAATATATCTATACCAAGATAACTCAGAAGGAAGTAAACATCTATACCAAGACGAACTTTAAAAATAGATCTTTTGCACGAAGAGCTAGTTAACTTCGCAGATCTAAACAAAGAGAATACACCTAGAGACGGTGAACTCACAAGGGAAAGAGACCGATCAAAAGGACTCTAACAAAGATTGCCACCATGTCGGGCTTTAAAAAGGTGCATGCAACACACAAGAACTATAATATCCCTCAGGCCAAAGGCGGGGTATAATTCTTCAAGAGTGGCAATTATCTGAATTACCACACACCAAGTATGGATACTCAAGTACTTGAAAAGCAAGAAAGGTTGAATATCGACTCTTACTCGCACTCTAACGACGAGACAAACACGGGTAACATAACCAACGACTTGCATAAGCTAGGAAAGTCTACGACTTACAGAGAAAAAGAAGCATATGTACAAAGATGCACTATAGGGTAAAGAGACTGACTGAAGCAGACTCGAACAGAAGGTTGCCACCATGTCGGGATTTTAGAAAAGTGCTTGCAAAAGCGAAAGAACTATAATATCCCTCAGGCCAAAGGCGGGGCATAATTCTTTAAGAGTGACAAATATCTGAGTTACCACACACCAAGTATGGATACTCAAATACTTGAGAAGGTAAGGCAAACACGGGTAAGATAACCGACGACTTGCATAAGCAAGGAAAGTTTACGACTTACTGGGGAAAAGGTAACATAACTTGACCTGACTGAGGTAAAAAGTCACGTAAGACTCCATCGATGGAATAGGTTCCCATAAGACACTCAATTTGAAGTGGCAATCGTGGAAGCAGAACTGCTGAGAAAACATCTTGAGGGTAAACCACATATTTTTTTATTTCTTCTAGATATACATAATTGGCAAACACTTAATATGCATGTTTGAATTTTCATAGCGTAATGCTCCCAATCAACGGAATGCTACGCGTCTAAGGTAGATGCAATGTAATGAATGCATGCTTGAAAGATTAAATGAGAAGTAATAATATCGATGATCGGCTATTGAGAAGCCATCAACATCCGAGAGAGAGGTACCACTGGGGAGTGGATTTTAGAGAACACTCGCAAAGATAAATTGCAAATCCAATGTGGGAAGCATTCTTCACTTGGGGAGAATCGAATTAGACTTCAAACCGATCTGACTTCCTGGGGAGAGAGTAGTTACTCTTCACTGAGGATATGGAAAACTTCTCTGGAGAATTCTCCTTCTTTCACTGGGGAATTTGGAAGACTTCATGGGGAATTCTGAAAGAAACTCCGTTGGGGAACACAACTTCATGGGGAAATTCACAAACATCTGTGAGAAACCGTTAGCCTCTTGAATAAATCAAATGGAATTAGAATTCATCGGGGAATCAATCCTCTTGTGGATATGTGAAGCTTTTTAAACCAGGAATCCACCGGGGATGACATGACAATTTTTGTCTCCAAGAATAAGGATCTCAATAGCAAGACCAACACTGGGGAGACTTCGACTGAGGAACGCACATCGGTGTAAAATACCAGAATAGATGAACGATTAACCTTCACTGGGGAAGAGAAATCCGATTCAGATAGAAAGCTCCACTAGGGAATACGTTCAGATATCCAACTCCACTGGGGAAACAAATATTCTTGTCCCAACATGGCTGATCGGAGAATAAAAACTCTTGAAGATACTCAGAATAACTTCACATGGAAGAGTGTGACTTACACCGGGGAATAGAATCAATTGACCGGGGCGCGATTCACAATGGGAACTTTGATGTGATAAGACAAAACTCACTGGAGAATACGATAACAATTCATATGTCAAGCATACTCACTGGGGGTATCAACCCTAAGTCAACAGTTCAAACACCATCTTCATCGAGAATAAAGGCGAGAACTTTCTATTGGAGATGATTTGAGAATTCGATGGACATTCACTAGGGAAATTATCCTAGAATAGGTATCAATGACCTCAACGGGGATTTACCTGAGATCGGTACCCATGAATTGCACTGGGGATTATGATAGTGTCGATACGTCGAAGTGTATATCACTGGGGCACTAATCAATCCATCCGACCTTTCTGGTGATGAATTCTGTTTGAGAATCGCTCATCGGGATAAGCCTCAACCAACATTGTGACTTATATCGGGAGTATGACAATATCAATATGTCAAGCACGAATCACTAGTAATAAGATCACCCATCGACTTTCTCGAAATAAATCCTTCTTGAGAATTAGCTTCTCAGGGGATGAACCTGGATCGAGATGTACTCTTCATTGGGGAAATGGTACTATACTGATAACCCATCATTTACCTGCAGGTCGCAAGTCATAACAACGTCTCCAAGCACGGAGAATTACAGAAAGACAACTTGCCCCTGCATTTTTGGATTCTGGAAAGACTCTCCTTTGATCAACAGATTCTCAGAGAGATTAAACCTTCACACAAATGCCTCGATTTAATCGAAACTTTGAGGATAAGATCCCGACTTAAATGCTTTCGATTAATCATCACTTGAGAGATTTTTTGAATTTCGACATAACTTCAATGGATTGATCATCACTTTGAGAGATTGTCAAAATCTCGATGTAACTTCACCAGATTGATCATCACTTTGAGAGATTGTCGAATCTCGACGAATCGCCGGCTTAATCATAACTCACTCCACGTAGCATTAACATGTTTCTTCACCCTTCGTGGCAATCAAACACTGAGATAATTCTTCTTAAAAGAATAACATCATTGGGATATTGCCCCTGCTTTGCGGGTTTTTGATAATCTAATTCTTCTCAAAAGAGACTCACAGATTTTGAAGACCAAACCTCATCAGGGTAATTGTCTTATATCCAGAATGCAGGCTAACACGCCATTATTCTTATCAACATGATCTGCTTCACACTCAAACTGATACTTTAAGCAATCTACCCCTTGGGAACAAATTGAAAGTGATATGCAATAGCTCAATAGAAACTTTCAGGCAATCAGAAACTCGCATACAACCTGTTTCAAATCAATCTTCAAAATGGTCTTCTCATACTCAACGGAGTCAATAGAAAGCATGCCCCAAATTAAGAACATTCTTCAAAAATGGTTCAATCTTCAACACACCCCTGAAGCAGTTTGCCTCTCGGGATAATCAAGTTTTTCATCTGACGCTCATTATGTAAGCTTACTTGATGTTTAATCACTTATTCATATGCAAAGAATGTTTTATTCTATGAATGATAATTCTAATGCAAATAATATGTTTGCCTTGAAATTAAAAACATTTATTGAAAAGATGTCAAAACATCGAATTTTTGTTCAAAGAAAGTAAAAAAAACAACGGAGTGATACCAACTCAAAATTTTAGCAAGCCTCTTAGGAGTCAGGATACCGTACTCTCGTTACAGCTTAGATTTCAAATTAATCTTGCTTCAATTAGGTCTTTTAAAGGTTGTAACGTGGCCTGGTTCCCGATTTTAGAAAAAAGGATTTTTAGGCTCAAAATTATTGGTGCCCACCCATTCTCCGTGATGTTCTCCATTCCTACGTTCAATCAACTCAATACGAGCATTCATCTTTCACATGGAGTTTACTATAATTGGGGAACCAACGAGGTATCTTCTTTTTGGACATGGTAGTCACTCACCTCTTTCATTTAGTATTTGATCACACGACCTTGTTCTTTGATTTGCAATATCATATTCTTTCTTTTCTTTTATTCGCTTTTCATTTTTTTTCTTTTTTTTCTTTTTTGTTATCCTTCTTTTCTTTTTTGAAAAAGTCATGTGAAACTAAGTCGCTCGACTCTTTGTCAAGGTGTGACTACCTTATTCTTTGATGGACTAGGAATACCCATTCGATTTACCATTTTCTTCGACCTCTTGGTAAATGAAGGACAACAATTGGGGTTGATCCTTGAATGTACTCTCCTGATGAGATTTAAATGCTCGATCAGGTTAATTGAACACTACCCTGCCCCAGGTTAAAAATGAGGGTTTTTTCTGAATAGAAAAGAAACTCCTACTTCAAGGCTCAAAGGGGTTAACGAGGGTTTCACTCCCTTATATCTCCGGTGTTTGGGAATTTGAAACAATGCCTGTACATCATCAGCAAGGTTTTTATTCGAAAGCCATACCGTTTGAGACTCTTAGTATATTGTTCATCATCCTCCCTACAGAGGTTTTGCTTTATTTACAAGAGTTAAGCATCAAAAGCATTTAAAACAATTAAGAGTGAATACGAATGGATCAATTCAAGACAAACATATTCAGTGCATTATGATTAATATTCAAGAGTGAACAAGTTTGCATACAAGTAAGTAATGAACAAACAAGAAATATTACAAATGAGAATGCAAACTACAACTAGAAATTTCCATCATTGAGGAGAGTAGTCTCGAATGGGCTTATTGCTCGCATAATGCCTATTGAAGTCTTGACATTCTGAGTCAAAGGAGCACCCAAATCGACCATCCGTGTGAATCGATAACCTTTTCATCAAGGATCTTGAACTCTATCTCTCAAGGATTTACAACCTTCTGGATGGATCACACAATCTTCACAGTCAAAACCACAACCTGGGAATACACTTTTTCTCAACAAACGCTCTTTCACAAAGGATAAAGGAATTGTCAGCAGATTTACATCTTTAATCGGGTTCAAACTTCCATCGTCAACAATAGCATTGACAGTGGCATTAGCATAAGTTGATAATGGTTGTTGATTAGCATCAGATGTTGGTGCTGGTCCGAAGTTAAAAGCCTCTGAATCAGGTAGGTCCTGCACTTTATGCTTGAAAGCCATACAATTCTCAATAGTATGTCCCTGTCCGTTAGAATGGAAAGCACACCGAGCGTTGGCATTGAAATTCTTTGGCAACTTATTGGGATCAACTTTCCAAGTATGCAACTCAATCAACTTCAATTTCATAAGATGAGGAAACAGTTCCGCATGAGACATCGGGAGAGGATCAAATTTCCTTGGCACCTTTGGTCGTCGTTTATTATCTTGCTTCGGAGCATAAGTTTGCTTTTGAGGCGCAACAGCAGCCGAAATAGTCACATCGACAATTGGGGTAACATTGATTTGTACACTCAAACCCGTGGGAGTAAACAGAATTATCCCTTCATCAAGTAAATCTTGAACTTTATGTTTCAATGCCATACAGTTCTCAGTATCATGACAAGGTGCCCCAGAATGGAAATCACACCTAGCATTTTCATCAAAATCACACGGAAGCTTTCCATGCATCGTGAAAATTCGAAGTTCAACCAACTGAAACTTAAGAAATTGAGGAAGTAACTGAGCATACAACATCGGAATGAGATCAAATTTCCTCTCAGGTTGTGACGGTCCTGGTGGATGAGCTTTATCCTTTGGATTTTTCTGAGCAACAGAAACTGGTTCTGGACGAGAATACCCCGGAACATAAGGTAGTAGAGGAGATGTAAGCCCCGATTCAAGACTTGAGGAAGCCCCAAAAGTATAGGGAGGAATAGAAACTCTTGTTGGAAGCGGTGCGCTTGTCTTCCTTTCTCAACACAGTATTCAGAATTTCCATAACCAAACTCAGCTGAGTCTTTAACTGATGGTTCTCCTCTCTCAAGATTTCTTGTCCACTAACCAAATCTTGTATGTCTAGCATCAAAAATGCCATTTGTTCTTTCATTTTATCCAATTCCCCAGTTGTTCCATCACTTAAATTTGATTGGATCAGAGTGGTAAGAAGTAAAGATTTGTAATTCGCAAAGATAATATCAGTCCGAATAAGAGAAATCCCCAAGTTTCGAACACCGTTATGAATGCATGAAATGAATGAATATGCAGTTAGATATGTGCATATTTATTTTTTGACATTTCTTTGAAAAATAAACATGCTATGCAAGTACATTAACCATGGGTTCAAAATTTCAAAGATAACAACGGGTAGCATCCGTACAATCCGTTGAATAATGGTCGATAGTCTCGAACAATGAATATCACAAGATCAAAGGTTTGACACCATTTCGTAATACCATATAAGAACCAAGTCCGAATATCATAGGATCAAAGGTCCGCATCATTTTAATATCACGTAAAATACCAGAGAACCAGGTGTCAAGGAACCAAGTATCATAAGCCACACGGTCATCAATAACAGAATATCACATGAGGACCAATACAATCACCATCAGAATAAATAGTCACCATCAGAACATAGTCACCATCTGAACATAGTCACCATCTGTACATGTAATAATCATATCCCTCCCCACCTCACAGGGTAATTCTAGACACAACGGGGGTTCCTAATGATAAACAGAGTCGATGATCCTTTATCGAGTACTCCGCTATCTACACAACAGGGTGTAGGGCGAAAGCACTGTCAATCGAATCGCGTCTGAGTTCGGTACTTCATGCCTCCTCACACGCACCACGGGATGCGGGATTCGACATGAACATCCATCTATCCTAATGTCTCTGGCCGGGGTAGGGGGCCTTTTACCTCTTGTAACTCCCACCCAATCAGAAACAGATCACAGCAGAACAGCCCAACCAGTATATGAAAGCAATAAATATGCCAAATAGAATGCAATGCAAGCATACAAAGGATGATACGATAAAGCAGGTAAATAAATAAACAAATAAATAAACACCCAATAGACATGAAAATAAAAGCTAGGATCGACTCCTGATCGGACCAGCATAGGTCTGCACGTATCCCTAGTGAAGTCGCCAGCTGAAACAACCGGCTGAATCATCATCCGATAACTATATCAATGAAGTCGTCATCAAACGTTTTTTATCTCGCAAAAGGAGAAAGGTGAACGCATCGCGAAAACCTGAAAGGGATAAGGCACGGTCTTGCGACCGAGAGATAGGGTAAAGGAATCTATTACGCGAAGGGAAGGTATTAGCACCCTACACGCCCGTAGTACTCTACGGTATCCACTTCTACTTTCTGTCTAATGGGTGTGTTTATATCTATTTACTGCTATATCTGTATGCTGAAATAAAATGCATGTGAAAGAAAAGAAAAATAAAGAAAACACGGGGAAAAGAAGGAAGTATTTACAAAGTTTGCTCGATCGAGCCCCGTGACAAGATGCCTACGTATTCCCGCGTGCAATGGGAAAGTCGAGCCGTAGTTCGGCTCACATGTTTTGATGGGTTATGTGTTTTTTAATTATGAAAATAATTTAAAACGCAATAAATAAAACCCGTAGGCAAAAAAGGTTTGCATTGGTTGGTGGTTTTTACCTTTGAAAAAGGAGTTTGAACCATTAGTAAGTGTTTTTATTTGCAAAAGGAAAAAGAAAACAATTTTTAGTTTTATTAAATGCATGAATGCGTAAGAAACGGAAAACAAATAAGGGAAAGTCTAATGCTATCCCTAATGTCATCATGCATGGATTACATCCTAAGGTCTAACTCGAATCACTAACTAAGGTAGAGTCGAGAGAATCCTAAAGGAACATGCAAAGGTTTACCACCTATATCTATGTCTATCTCGAATCACCACTAGAATGGAGTCAAGATGACAAACAGAGGGAAAATGTTTACAACCTAAGTCTATGTCCATCTCGAATCACTAACTAAAGTAGAGTCAAGACGACAAAAGGATGAAGCAAACAAGTGCTTTGAAAGCACACAAACAATGCAATGCGAAACAAATGACACAAGCGCAGAAAAGGAGGAAGTCCCATAGCCTCGACAAGAACGAGCATACCGTGAGTCAACCAGGAGCCGACACATCCAATTCCTGTTGAGCAAATGATGCGAGTTCTGCAATAAATGCGAACCCCAAGAAGGCGTGGAGAGTCAGACTAGGGAACTCTTGCCACTTTTATTATTGACTCGATAAAGGAAAGCAACACGATTCGCGTGTGCTGAGCTGACACGGACTAGAACTGTGCGGGGGTTGGTTACGGACCCTACCTTCCAACTTGCCCATATATCAATGACTCGATGACAGGAAATATAAAAATCGGGACTTCGCTTAGTGGTACCACGTCGGGTGTCTTAACCACTCTGACCTATGCAAGCACAAATGTAAACACTTACTGAAAATTACCTCCCTATGCAGATGGAGGATTTTAAACAAACCAAACACAATTAGCAAACCAGAATTGCCCTAAACGGGTCTTTAAATAAACCAGAGGGGTTCCTGAACATGCTCCAACTACGGAAGCCCCTTCATACATCTCTATTCCTACTTCTCATGGCAAGGAAAGCAATAAAATCCTACTTCTCATGCTCTAGAAAAGCGGTAAAGAAATGCGGTAAATAAAGTAAAATAAATACCCGACGGATATTAAATCCGAAGAGCACGCAAGCTATAGAAATACTCCGGAAAACTTCAAGTTCTACTGGCACGCAATAAAAAAATCCGGTGAGGAGTGTGCAGAGACACAGAAAGCATAATCAGAATGTGTGTCATACACATCTGAATCAAATACACCTGCACAAGATCATAATCCGCATAAAGATATGTATACACACATATGTGTACAACATAAAAATGATTTTATACATGCAAATCAACCTAAAGCTCTGCGTAACTCGCATACAAAACAGAACTTCAGAAACTGCAATGCGGCTTTTAAATAAAGCATAAAACGCAAAAAAAATGGTTATTTACAAAGAAATCGGAATATCGGAAATAAATTTGAAACTTTACTTACAATGCTAAGGTATACTTTCAACTATAATTAAATGGTATGAAAAATATCTTAGAGTTTCAAAGAAGAAATGACATTATACTCCTAAGTCAATTCAAACTATAAAAAAAAAATCTAAATGTATTATTTAAAAATGAATTAGAATTAATTGAAAAAATATTAAAAAATGTCAAAAATATTCTAATATCTAAAAATGTCAGAATGTATTTTTATTACATTTTTATATGTCGAAATAATCAAATCGAAATCAAAATTGAACTATGTCAAAATTATGGTACATGAAAGGGGTGTAAACCGAATCAGAAATGAACTAAACTGTTATAATCATGGGCCCGTAAATGCAAGGGTGTGAGATAGCAATAAACTAAGTCCAGAATAGATTTACACTAAGCCCATTTCCCTTTTTTTTTAGTCCACTCATATTTTTGCAGAGTCCAATTCTCTTTTTTGGCCAAGCATTGTTACTATTATTTTTTTATTTCATATTTTATAATGTCACATGTCATCACGCTTTTATTTTTATATGTCACATACATTTAAATCAATTGGTCATGGTATAATTAAATGATAAGATTTTTTATATATAAAAAAAAAGGGACACGTGTTATTACCTGGTTGGTTACTAAAGAAACGCATGAACCATTCATTGATGAACACGCCCAGGGCTTGCATACCATCACCGGAAACGCCTTGTCATCTGACCGCCTTCTCCGCAAGCGGTGGCTGGAAAAATAATCAACTCCGTAAATAATCATGCTTAACACCGCCGGACTCGGAATTTTACAAGGACCATGAATCCGCCTTTGGTTTTCGTCAAGATTATTCCAACATCCGCTTGCACGAGCAAAGATTCGAAAACTCCATACATGCACTCTTGACGCTTGAAGCTTTCCGTCAATTTCACGAATCCAAATCGACCTCTTTTCTCGCCGAGAATCGTCTGCATCTTCAATCATAATCGTGACGAGAAATCCAGAGGCTCCATGATATTCCAAAGTGTATATGTTCAGAACTTACAACACAAATATCTTCTTCTAATCACAATCTTAGCATCGTGTTGACGATTATCGCTACGACCAAAAACTCGATGAAGAACGAAGTGGTGCGATTGGCTCGACAATGTTGCACGCGAACTGCAGAAGACTTCCGCCGTGGATTTCCGGATCGATAATAATGATGACCGCCGATGAAGATCCCATGAAGACCGATGACGATGTTGATTGTAGTAATCGAATGAAATTTGTTGAAGTTGCGAGGAGACTTCTTGGTCGAAGAAGGTTGTAGCAAGATTTTGCAGAAAATGACAGAAGGTATGGAGAAATCGGTTATGGAGATGAAGTTTCCAATTGACGAAGGTGATGCGACGATGAAGAGCGATCTTGGTGAGTTTTTCTGTTGAATAATTATGCAGAGCGAGAGAATGTGAGAGCTATGCGTTCTTGATCGGTTATGGATGGCGGTTGTTAGAAGGACGGCAGTGAGGAAAATGTGAGGAAGAGTGAGTTACGTGATTCCTGTGAGATGGCGAGAAAGAGAAAGAAAAATCTAGTGATGGATGAGAGAGCAAGAGAGGGTGCTGTCAATGGAAGTTTGTTACCGGTTGCCGTTATGGTTTCTTTCTGTTCCTTTTGTTATCTGTTAGTTTGATTTTAGGTGAAAAGAAGAAAAAAATGGTTGGAGGTTGTTAATGGTGGAATGGTTATGGAGAGGTTGTGTATGAAAGGTTGAAGAAGGTTATAGATGGAGGTATGCGTGAGTTTACACAGTGGTGATGAAAGAAGAAGAAGAAAAAGAGTAGAGTGTGGTATTTTCTTGTAACTGTTTTTTTTTGTTAGTTTTTTGTGTGGGTGAAGAGGAAAAGAAAGAGGAAGAATGTGTTGGTGGGGGGTGAAGGAAGAGAAAAAATTCTGTTAGTGTTGTTACAGATCCCGTTATGCCAGCAAGAATGAGGGGTGTTGTAATGGTGAATGGAAAAGGAACAGTTTCTTGGTGAGAGAAAGAAGAAAATTGGAAGAGAGCAGCCAGAAGAGAATGGAAAGAAACTTGCTGTTATGGTTGTTTTAGAGAGTCAAAAAAGAATGAAAATCCTCCTTGTTATCTAGTATATTTTCTTGTTATGGTTGAATGGAACAAAAAAACCGTGTTGCCTTTCTCACTGTTTGGCCAATTAAACAAATACGAGTACCAACATTTTTCCTCAGAAAATAAACCCATGCCAGCCACTTTGGCTACCTCTATCTTGGTCTGTAGTAGTCCAATCACTACAATGAGAATGTCGACTCGAAGATCACACTTAATACAACAACATTGATGTTGAATGCCCGACGAAAAAATGATCACAAGCTCGCCGTAATTAGCTTCGAAGTTACGACGGCATAAGCTGTTTTGAATACTTGAAATTTTTCTAAGTGCCAAGTTTAACACTCAATCCATGTACACCACTTTACGGATCCGTAACTTTTCCGATACTCGACCGAATAACACAAACTCAGTGCCGTTGGAAAGATGACATGCAGCAGAATAACTTTGATTTTAAACACGAAATCAAATGAGGCTTAAATCATAGAGAAAAATCGTCATGAATTATGCCTCGCAAGTGTTCGATAAAATTTTTGGTCAGGCTGGGCAAGTTTGTACATGACATCCAACAGTTTCCCAACTTCGAATCATCAATTACGGCACTCCGTATTTTCCGCTCTGACGTCCGAAATGAAAAAGTTTCTGAACGAAACTTGTAGAATATACGGCAAACTCCAACTTTTGTGTTCAGAGTTTTTCCGTGCGGCGATCGGATCGACGAGAAAACAGCCCCGAACATACGCACAAAAACTGTTCGATGAAATGCGTCTCATACCCATAGCAAAAATGTGCATGCTGTCTTGTATTTTAGCAACTTCAAGCTGTCACTTACGGCGCTCCGTATCTTCCAGCTCCGACGTCCAAAACGGAAAAGTTTCTAAACGGAACTTGTAGGTGGAATTACGAACTCAAACTTTCGTGTTCAGAATTTCTTCATGCAGCGACCGAATCATTGACGAAAACAGCCCTGAACATGTGCACAAAAACTACTCGAACCTTACAAACATAATGAGTTCTTATTTTCCGAGCTCTATAACTTCCGATCCAAGTCCCGAATGGATTTGACTTCTTCAACAAAGGTTTAGATTGTTGTGAAATGAACAACTTTTTAGTTGAACATTTTCCGATTCGGAGCCACGAACTATGATAAAATCGACCCTGAAGCTGTCAGCTTGAGCATAGAAACAAACACCTTAAAATATTTCTAAGTGTTGAGATTTTGAGAAATGATAAATCGTAACTTCCGAGCTCCGTAGTTTTTGATCTGTTTCCCGAATGGATTCGATTTCTTCAGCAAAGTTGTAGATTTCCACTAAATGAACAACTTTGATTTTGAAATCAACTCGAATCGACGCCTCGAAACATGTGTAAAATACCTCCGAAGTCGAGCGCTTGAACATGTTAAAAACACTCAAAATTTTACTAAGTGTAAAACTTCAAAAGTTATGAACTTCAAACTTCGAAGCTGTATAACTCGAAATCCGGGCATTTCTGGAAAAATCTTCACAAAGACAAAGTCGGAGTGCGAAATGTGCTCTTTCCAACGACTATCAATTCACAAATTTCTAACCACAGACGGGCAAGATATAGATGCGACAACATGGCTCCGTGAACACAAAGTATTTAAAACTTAGAAAAAATTTCTAAGTCTAAAATTACTTAAAATGCAAGAAACCTCATTTTCACCCGATTCTTCTGATTTTCTCAACAAATGATCGCATTTTCTCAAATGTCGACTTTTGACAATAATTTTGACCAAAAATTCCGCCCGGTCAAACTTTGACTTTTTGATACATGCGCTCAAATATCATTTTACCCGTCCGTCTTGATTTTTTATAAATCGTGGATCGATAAGTCGTGTACTGACACTTCACCACTCACAAAAGGCCATATAATCAATTTGGGCTCAAACATTCGACCACAACACACTATAGCTCGAACTGTAATCAATATTCACCTAATAGGCGATCAGAACTCCAAAACCTCAATTCGAGAGATAATCAATTTCGGATGTACACACGATACCGAGATGATGCTCAAATAATGTAACCTGATACTCACCGAACCAAACCTCTTCTTCAGAATTGTACAGATTCATACAATTGGAAAATCAGGAACCCATGATCAATGCATGAATGATATGTATGCGATGCACTTATTGATTAAATGTAAGCCAAAATTTTTTTTATAAAAAAAAGAAGAGGGCGAATTTTGGGGTGCAACAACGAGGTCGATTACATGTCGCCGACAGAGGCGGACGTGGTTGAGTTGAAGTCAGGGTCAGCATATGAATGTAAATTGTTGTTTCGCCAAAGGAAAAAGCCCTACAATAAACTAGTTCTATAACTCCCGCAAAACATACACTTTTGATGTTAGTAAGTGTGAGGAGATTTTTGATTTACTAGTTAAAGATGGTCAGATTTTAGTACCCCCAAATGCTAAATTGCCACCATTAGAACAGAGGCAAAATAGAGGCTTTTGTAAATATCACAATTATCTTGGTCATACAACCTCTCAATGTTTTATTTTCGTGGATCCGTGCGTAAAGCTCTAGGAGGGGCGTCGGAAATTCGCTTCCAGAAAACAAAAGATCGACACTAACCCATTGAGGCAAGAATATGCCTTATTTGCTGAACCTGTGGCCATTAACATGGTCGAAATTACTGAAGTGTGCGACAATGCTATGTTGGAAGAAAGCATTGACGAAAGCCCTCATGTCAACTTAGCTGACGTCTACCCCAGGGATGATGAAGATTTACTAAGTTTTCTATATCGATGCAAGAACAAAGGCACTCAAGTGGGCTTGTGCCCTAGATGCAGCGCACTGACTGATAGGGTTACTGCTGAAAACTTCCAGAAGTTGCAGCTGGGAAGAGGAAGATCCCAATGGAACAAGAGGGATCCAAGACAAAGGCAAAACACCCAGTTTAGGCAAAAAAACATTTGTTCCGTCGGCCTCTGCGCCCAAAGGAACATGGCTTAAACCTCACATGGTTGTTGGGCCATCCAATGCTACTGGAGTCATCAGAGAAGCCAAAGGAAAAGCTCCAATGAGCTATCTTCTAGAAGTACGCTCTAAGAAAAAGAGCCATGTATCTGAAAATTATATGGGAAAAAATCCAATGAGTCGAACTCAGTGGAGACGTTTCCAGACGAAAAAGCAGGCTGAAAGACAAGTCGCTGCTGCTAAACAAAGTGCTGTCAACAAAGGCAAGAGTCTTCGACAGTACAGGCCCAAAGTTGACCCTGCTGTTAATCAATAGATCAAGGAGTGCGTGAATAAGCCACTCGACCATGGCTCTGAGGAGGCAACTGATGATTTTGCCTCTGACTCTGAAGCAAGTTTGGACATTCTGTTCAATGTGGTTTCCATACTCCCAGAGGAGTACAACATACCAACAGAGGTGGAGAACACTAGTGACCTTGATGCTGCTGAAATGGCTTTACATAAGCCAACCTGCTATTTTGTAATGAACAATGGCTCTATTGAGAGCCAAGATGCTTTCTTTGAGAAGCCTGATATGGCAATGAGAAGCCATTTAAAGCCATTCCTGATCAGAGCAAAGGTTGAAGAGATAGCCATCAACAAGGTGTTGGTGGATTGTGGCGCTATAGTGAATATAATGCCACATCACATCTTCAAAAGAGTCGGTAAGTATGACACCGACATAAGGTCCCATAACGTGGTCTTGGCAGACTACGAGGGAGGAACGAAAACCACCATAGGAGTAATTCAGGTGGATATCACTGCCGGTTCAGTTACTAGGCCGACAATATTTATGGTCATCCAAGGCCGACCAAGTTACAATTTGCTTTTGGGCAGAGAATGGCTGCATGGAGTTGGTGTTGTGCCTCTTCTATGCATTGATCATATGGCTTGAAGACGGATTATAGAAAACATCAAGTCGATCGGGTATTTCATGGCGTATGTAACACCTCAATATTACCCAAGGTTTTAAATGCGTAAATTAGAGTAAATTAAAATTTCATAAATTCATCGAGGCATCACACCTTCAAAATCAAATCACTTTAAAAGTTTACTTTAAATTATAAATCTTGATACATAGCATCATTGAAATCATAAATTGATTCATAAAATCAAAACATCTTCTTAATTAAACTTCCTTATCAATTCATGTTTTCATAAAGTATGATTCTTATTTACAAAAGGAAAACAACAAAAGAACAACAACAATGACAACATAAATATTCGCCGAGTGTAACACCCAATTCTACCCCGTAATTATTATGAAAATCGAGTTATAAAATTCTTTTCAACAAATTATTGAGTATTACAATTCAACTAAAACAACAACACGCTAACACGTATACATAACACCTAAACTCGGATGAAAACGAAACAACATGAATCAACTTTATTAATAATAAGCAGCGGAACTACATTAATCAACTTGGATGTCATATCATCTTTTCAACTTAAAACAATTTAAAGTCAACAATTACTTTTCATATATCAACATAGTTATTCAACAACAAAATCAAAGCAAAGAAACAACTATTGTTCATCCCGAGTGTTACGATCGAGCGACAACCCGACTCGACTAATAAAGAACTAAACCTTTGTTCTTCATTACCGCACGTTACCCACGTAGAGGTAACATCACAATGAAGGGTGAGATATCTAACAATCTAATAAATCGTATGATAAATAATATATTAGAATTCGATAAGGTAGATCAATGCTTCAGTAATTATTCATACAACCAGCAAACAACTTAATAATAACAAGAAGTCACTTTATTTAATCAACGTAACAACTTAAATCAACACAACATAACAACAACAACAACTTAATAACAACACCGACTTATAACAACAACAACTTTAGCGACAACAACTTATAGCAACAAAACTTCTAACAACGACAACTCACAACAATAGCTTATAACAACAACAACCCACAACAATAGCAATTTATAGCAACAACAACTTATATCAACAACAGCACAACGACAATCAATAAACAACGAAATAATACCAACAACTTTAAATACGCGACTCAATATGTGACTCAACTATGCAAATGCATGTGGTACCATTTGGAGCAGAACTCCCAACTTAAAATCATGCCAGGTTATCGAGGCATTTAACAAGGCATAAGCCTTCAACTTTCAACTTGTGCCAATCCAGGACAACTTAATAATGCAATGTATGCCATGAGACCTCAACTTAAACAACAAATACAAAGCAATGCGACAACAACAACATCGTACAACAACAACTTAAAATATGCATCAAGGGCATCAACTTAAATCAACACTGGTCATTCGACCTACAACTCAAACATGTCCATAAATTGGGACGATTCAACTTAATCAACATTGGCCATAGGCCTACAACTTCATCAAATGCAAAACCACTTATCAACGTTGGTCATACGACCTACAACTTCATCAACGTATCAACAAAAATAATAGTTTATCAATAAAATTAATACGAGCAAACAACAACCAATTTTATCACAATCTGCAACTTCACAATTTATTAACAACATCAATACCAGAAAACAACAACAATTCAACGGAAACAACACAACACAGTTTATCACCTGCAAATTCACAATTTACGGCAACATATAACACATAAAATCAACCAAAATAATTTACAAACAAACTACGTAATTGTTCGGACTATTTCGACTATTTCATGTTAATTAATCTTCTGCTAAATTACTCAAATTTTCTACTTGAAACTACTATTAAACCACCACAATCTCTACGACCCTAAAATAACTCTAAGGTGCTCAAAATCTAAAATAACTCTATGATGCTCAAAATTGCTCTACCGACAACTCTCGTATATAAAATAATATATATGAAAATCATTAGTTAATAGTCTGACTCAAGTAATAGTAAAACAACTCTAAGGGGTCAAATACCTTTACCTTTAATTCTACGACATATTCTACAACTTATTAGATTTAATTTTAAACAACTCGAAAAAAACAACGCTGACAACTCTAAACGTGTCAGAATCACCCAAAACAATTAAAGTATGACTCTTAATAACTCAAAACAACTCCTGACAATTTTATTAACAACTCTAACGGAATTAAAATTAACTTAATTATTCAATTAACTAAAAATAATTATCTCTAATTAAAACTCTTAAAATTATTAGTATATTAATAACACTAATTTATTATTAATTATTATTCACTAATTATACTAATTAAATATTATATAATATAAACTTGAAAATAGATTTTTCTTAGTTTAACACATATAAACACACAAAGATGTATGCCGCTACAGTAGATAAGTAATATATATATATAATGCCTTTATTCGTATACAAGATCGACGATAACCAAGATGACACTTACGGTTTATATTTTCAAAACAATAGTCAAACATACATGATAACCATGGAATTATACTACAACACCTAAACATGTAAGGTGCCTATATATATTTGTTACATTGGCTATATTAAGGACCATTTATCCGCTACAGTGGAATAGTGTTTTTGTCGCATCTTATATTGCTTAAACAAAAGGTGTACGCTACATTAACAAGACATTATATAAGTGAACAGAAAACCTACGACAAGTATACATGTAAATCAACGAAATAATATTTACATCAACAAAAGTGACACTACAGTAACAACTAATTGAGTATGTTTATCAATTCCAAACACAGTTAATCATCATATATTAAAAATTACTCATCAAACCTAACAATTTCAAAACCATAAAAATTATAGATTTCAACACAGTGACATCAAACAATTTCTCACCAAACAGAACAACCGCAAATGCATAGTAAATTCTCCATTACCCTAATTCCCACATACTATTCATCATACAACCCATTAGAAAATTAGAACCCCACCCTTACCTTGGATTGAAGGTCGCTCTACGGAGTTCCGGTCGAATTTCGGTTTGACTTTCGGTCTACAATTTTCTCACGACGACAGTTTTCTCCCAAGCCTATTCCTCTTTCTCTTTCTGGTTTTTCTCTCCACGACTAGGGCTTGTTCTTTTGGTTTGCAAGCAACAACATAAAAATCCTTATTTTCCTAGGTTACTCAATATATATAGTAACTTCTAATAAAATTGGTTTATTAAATAATTCTCCCCAAAAATAATATTTTTCTCCTATAATTAATATTCCACATTTAATTTATTAATTCCAAATAATAGAATAATTCTAGTATTATTTTTATTCTAACTATTAGCCTTTTATTTCTCCT
Source organism: Vicia sativa (assembly GCA_021764765.1). NCBI lineage: Eukaryota > Viridiplantae > Streptophyta > Magnoliopsida > Fabales > Fabaceae > Vicia > Vicia sativa. The sequence continues at coordinate 136,927,771 of CM038793.1, read as the reverse complement.
TTTATATCTCTTATTTATTTAAACCTAATTCCTTCTCTTATAATTAAATCCAACTAATAATATTATTATAATAATAATAAAATAGTAATAATAATAATATTTCTATTATTTCTACTTAACTTAATTTTCACACCTCTTTTCTATACTTCTAACACCAAATAAATAACTCTATTAATTCCACTTATTTCTAATATTATTTTCAATAATATTCTACCACCGAATTAATTCATCACTAATTATTCTAGTTAATTAATCTCTACTCATAATAATAATTCTGCGACTAAATTGATTATTTCACTTAAATAAACTAGTCCAATAAATAAATACTATTATTCTTAATATTAATCCTCCAATTACACCAACCAAATAATCCGGCTTAAACTTAATAATCAAAATATGTCTCTTAACTAATGCCGATAAATCCATTTACTCCAATTAATTCTCAAACTTCGTCTAATTCCAATAATTAAATCTTTTAATAATTTAATTAACTAATTAATTAAATTCGGGGCGTTACAACTCTCCCCCACTTAGAGTATTTTCGTCCTCGAAAATCTATCCGACACCATCATCCTTAACATCACATTCGCATCCAATCTTTCGATTCAACAACAACAACCCATCCATGGCTTAAATCCACAACTTATATCTCAATCTTCCAATGCTCTTGCAACATAATCCTTACTAACTCGCCAACCATTTTGGCAATATCTTGAAACAACGTCTTATAATATAGCAACAACCTTCACTTGCTCATACTCAACTTATACAACATTGCATCATTATCCTAACGACATCTTTAATACTGAAATACTTATACAAAATCCTTATTCTCATACTCTGAGGTCATTCATTCACAAAACACCAATTCTCTTAATTCTCATCAACTCGTAGCAACTACTTTGAGACAATCACCTTACAACATAGTAACAACTACTACTCACTTACTTTCTTGTACACCATGGTATCCTCACTTTAACAACATTTTATCGTAGCATCCACCACTTACTTACCATTAAGATAGCAAAACAATTTTATATCATCCAACATGATCCGTCCACTATCAACAAGAGATTAAGGGTGATCGCCTCAATTTGTCAATAGATATCTGACAACCATAATGGAGAATAAATCGTCGTTACTAACATTAATAGTATTCTTTTTTTTCAACTTGCACCCATGATTCAAGGATCCCAACCACTCCAACAACTTCTACAACTTTTAAATCAATCCCAATAATTCCACAGCATGGCCTACTTAAACAATCAACTTACTAAATTCTATCTCATAGCAACTATTCTTTTCCAATACATTCCAACTTGTCAAACAACCAAATCTTAAATTCTTACCACCTTCGAATTCGAGAAACGACAAAGCTCCTACAACGTTTGCACCGTATCCTTCAGTAACATACTAATTTGATATCTCACAACTAAACATATCCGAGAAGCAAAGCTTCTCCCCCACTTAGCTTCAACTTCATTCCTGCAAACAGTCAACCAAAAAGCAAAAAGTACCGACAGTGTTCCACACACTTGTCGCGTACGAAGGAAGTAAACAACGTTAGACAACACTGGCCGGACAGACCGACCTGCTCTGATACCACTATTGTAACACCCCAATTCTACCCCGGTAATTATTATGAAAATCAGAGTTATAAAATTCTTTTCAACAAATAATTGGAGTATTACAATTCAACTAAAACAACAACACGCTAACACAGATACATAACACCTAAACTCGGATGAAAACGAAACAACATGAATCAACTTTATTAATAATAAGCAGCAGCGGAACTACATTAATCAACTTGGATGTCATATCATCTTTTCAACTTAAAACAATTTAAAGTCAACAATTACTTTTCATATATCAACATAGTTATTCAACAACAAAATCAAAGCAAAGAAACAACTATTGTTCATCCCCGAGTGTTACGATCGAGCGACAACCCGACTCGAACTAAAGAACTAAACCTTTGTTCTTCATTACCTGCACGTTACCCACGTAGAGGTAACATCACAACAGAAGGGGTGAGATATCTAACAATCTAATAAATCGTATGATAAATAATATATTAGAATTCAGATAAGGTAGATCAATGCTTCAGTAATTATTCATACAACCAGCAAACAACTTAATAATAACAAGAAGTCACTTTATTTAATCAACGTAACAACTTAAATCAACACAACATAACAACAACAACAACTTAATAACAACACCGACTTATAACAACAACAACTTTAGCGACAACAACTTATAGCAACAAAACTTCTAACAACGACAACTCACAACAATAGCTTATAACAACAACAACCCACAACAATAGCAATTTATAGCAACAACAACTTATATCAACAACAGCACAACGACAATCAATAAATAACGAAATAATACCAACAACTTTAAATACGCGACTCAATATGTGACTCAACTATGCAAATGCATGTGGTACCATTTGGAGCAGAACTCCCAACTTAAAATCATGCCAGGTTATCGAGGCATTTAACAAGGCATAAGCCTTCAACTTTCAACTTGTGCCAATCCAGGACAACTTAATAATGCAATGTATGCCATGAGACCTCAACTTAAACAACAAATACAAAGCAATGCGACAACAACAACATCGTACAACAACAACTTAAAATATGCATCAAGGGCATCAACTTAAATCAACACTGGTCATTCGACCTACAACTCAAACATGTCCATAAATTGGGACGATTCAACTTAATCAACATTGGCCATAGGCCTACAACTTCATCAAATGCAAAACCACTTATCAACGTTGGTCATACGACCTACAACTTCATCAACGTATCAACAAAAATAATAGTTTATCAATAAAATTAATACGAGCAAACAACAACCAATTTTATCACAATCTGCAACTTCACAATTTATTAACAACATCAATACCAGAAAACAACAACAATTCAACGGAAACAACACAACACAGTTTATCACCTGCAAATTCACAATTTACGGCAACATATAACACATAAAATCAACCAAAATAATTTACAAACAAACTACGTAATTGTTCGGACTATTTCGACTATTTCATGTTAATTAATCTTCTGATAAATTACTCAAATTTTCTACTTGAAACTACTATTAAACCACCACAATCTCTACAACCCTAAAATAACTCTAAGGTGCTCAAAATCTAAAATAACTCTATGATGCTCAAAATTGCTCTACCGACAACTCTCGTATATAAAATAATATATATGAAAATCATTAGTTAATAGTCTGACTCAAGTAATAGTCAAACAACTCTAAGGGGTCAAATACCTTTACCTTTAATTCTACGACATATTCTACAACTTATTAGATTTAATTTTAAACAACTCGAAAAAACAACGCTGACAACTCTAAACGTGTCAGAATCACCCAAAACAATTAAAGTATGACTCTTAATAACTCAAAACAACTCCTGACAATTTTATTAACAACTCTAACGGAATTAAAATTAACTTAATTATTCAATTAACTAAAATAATTATCTCTAATTAAAACTCTTAAAATTATTAGTATATTAATAACACTAATTTATTATTAATTATTATTCACTAATTATACTAATTAAATATTATATAATATAAACTTGAAAATAGATTTTTCTTAGTTTAACACATATAAACACACAGCATGTATGCCTACAGAGATAAGTAATATATATATAATGCCTTTATTCGTGCTACAGTATCGACGATAACCAAGATGACACTTACAGTTTATATTTTCAAAACAATAGTCAAACATACATGATAACCATGGAATTATACTACAACACCTAAACATGTAAGGTGCCTATATATATTTGTTACATTGGCTATATTAAGGACCATTTATCCGCTACAGTGGAATAGTGTTTTTGTCGCATCTTATATTGCTTAAACAAAAGGTGTACGCTACATTAACAAGACATTATATAAGTGAACAGAAAACCTACGACAAGTATACATGTAAATCAACGAAATAATATTTACATCAACAAAAGTGACACTACAGTAACAACTAATTGAGTATGTTTATCAATTCCAAACACAGTTAATCATCATATATTAAAAATTACTCATCAAACCTAACAATTTCAAAACCATAAAAATTATAGATTTCAACACAGTGACATCAAACAATTTCTCACCAAACAGAACAACCGCAAATGCATAGTAAATTCTCCATTACCCTAATTCCCACATACTATTCATCATACAACCCATTAGAAAATTAGAACCCCACCCTTACCTTGGATTGAAGGTCGCTCTACGGAGTTCCGGTCGAATTTCGGTTTGACTTTCGGTCTACAATTTTCTCACGACGACAGTTTTCTCCCAAGCCTATTCCTCTTTCTCTTTCTGGTTTTTCTCTCCACGACTAGGGCTTGTTCTTTTGGTTTGCAAGCAACAACATAAAAATCCTTATTTTCCTAGGTTACTCAATATATATAGTAACTTCTAATAAAATTGGTTTATTAAATAATTCTCCCCAAAAATAATATTTTTCTCCTATAATTAATATTCCACATTTAATTTATTAATTCCAAATAATAGAATAATTCTAGTATTATTTTTATTCTAACTATTAGCCTTTTATTTCTCCTTTTATATCTCTTATTTATTTAAACCTAATTCCTTCTCTTATAATTAAATCCAACTAATAATATTATTATAATAATAATAAAATAGTAATAATAATAATATTTCTATTATTTCTACTTAACTTAATTTTCACACCTCTTTTCTATACTTCTAACACCAAATAAATAACTCTATTAATTCCACTTATTTCTAATATTATTTTCAATAATATTCTACCACCGAATTAATTCATCACTAATTATTCTAGTTAATTAATCTCTACTCATAATAATAATTCTCCGACTAAATTGATTATTTCACTTAAATAAACTAGTCCAATAAATAAATACTATTATTCTTAATATTAATCCTCCAATTACACCAACCAAATAATCCGGCTTAAACTTAATAATCCAAATATGTCTCTTAACTAATGCCGATAAATCCATTTACTCCAATTAATTCTCAAACTTTGTCTAATTCCAATAATTAAATCTTTTAATAATTTAATTAACTAATTAATTAAATTCGGGGCGTTACACTGAGTGCTACGTATCAGAGCGACACCGACTTGACTAACAACAGCTATAAACTCCATCTTCATAACCTGCACGTTACCAATATAAAGGTAACGGCGAAACAAGTAAAGGGTGAGATACTCCAAAACATATAATTAAAGGCATGATAGCATATATATATGGTTTCGGAATGATAAAGGGGTATAGATTAATAAATGCATTCCAACACATATCCAAAACTCACTTACTTTAATCGTCATTCTAATGTGTATAATCTACACTATATCGCCATAACCTCATCGACATAAATCATCACAACAACACATAAACTTCCATCACTAAAAAATCATCACAAGTTAATACGTCACTAATCAACACGGCAATTATAAACAACAACATCAAACAACAACATTAAACAATACTAATAACTTAAGCAACATAAATAAAATCATCACAAATTGGCTAAAGCCCATCGTTTCTTTTGGCATAAAAGCCCATCGTCACAAACATCATCACATCATATTTGCATTAAGCATTTCATCAAAGTTAAATCATCGCAAAACTCATCAATTATATTCATCGCATAGTTATCATGAAATTATCAAGTCATATTCATCATAAAGATCATCACCCAACAAAGCATCATATATCATCTCAATTTAACATCATCCATCTGTCATACGGTGAACTGACTTTGAGATTTTTGTATCGCAAATGTGCGGATAGCAAGAGTCGCCACCGACTTTTCTTTTATCCAATTAAGGGAAGGTGAAAAGAACAGGAAAAGACCTTCGTTAGATTCTCGTAAGGAGAAGGTTATGAAAAGGGAAGCTATTAGCACCCATTTCCATCCGTAGTTATCTACGGCTCTTAGTCGCTCTTAGATCATTTTAAAATTGTGCTTCGTGTGTTTGAAAAAAATATTTTGAAAAGGGCATTTCGCTTCGACTTTGTAATGATTCATGTAGGAATGTATACAAAGTGTTTGGAAATGTTTTGTTTTGAAAAGTGTTTGAACTTTGACAAAAGTGTGAGGTATAAAAAGTTTTTGATAGAGCAAGCAACTAAAAGTCTTGTTACCTACTCGTAATTGGTCGTTTTGTTTTTTTACTTTCCTTTAGAATAGCGCTATCCATACCATTAGTTGGTAGGTAACCCCATTCGTTGGATGTGGAAGGACATTCGAAAGGACATCGGATGGTCATAGAAGGAAACTTGTAGGAATTATCCTAGCACATTCAAGGACTATCATCATTTTCGTAGGCAACAATCGAGGGTCAAGATCATGTATTCGTAGGCGACATCGTGGGTCTATGATCTTTGTATCGAAGGGACTATGATGATTTGTTTTGAAGGCAATGGTGCTAGGATACCTCTACGTTCGAGGGACTTGACCATTTGTATTTGTAAAGGCAACGAGAGAATTACCCTAAGGGTGCATGTGAAAAGAGTGTGTCGATTCGTATATTTTATCTTGCCATACACGCCTAATTACTAGCTTTATAGTGTAAAGTAAATTGCGGAAATGTAAAATGCGGAAAGATAAAGTCCTATGCTATTGCATGGCTTTGGGGCAGTTACATAATGGGAGTGCGGAAAATAAAATTCCTAATTAAACTATTACATCCCATAGGCAGTTACATAATTGAAAAGAAAACGAAAGAAAATTGTCCGTTGCTACAACCGTGAATGTATACATAATCGGAAAACGAAAGAAAATTGCATAAGAAGAAAATGTTAGTAAAAACAAATATTTTTGAATGAGGAAAACGGTTTTTGATTAGTGATGACATTAATATGATAAGATAATTTTTTGGTAATTTTCTGGAGTGATTGATAATTTAAAAACAATTAAAAGTCATTTAAACGATTAATTAGTAATTAAATTAAATATGCATGCAAAAATAATAATTTTAATGCTAAAAATTAAATAAGTATTTTCCGATAATTATGCAAAAAAGAAATATTTTTGGTGTTTTTAGATGCATGATAAAAATATTAAAGATAAATTAAATTAGATGAAAATATTAAAGAAAATAGAAAAATAAGTTAGTTTTGTAAAGAAGCAAAAAGAAAGGTCTTGCCAGGGATCGAACTGGTGACCTTTGAGAGAATCCACTAGTCTGCTTGCCTTTACCACTGAACCAAAGCGCTTTTGGTGTTTAGGAATTGGAAAGAATGGTTTATAAAGGAAAACGTGTCCTGATTATAACTCAAAGCCCAGTCAACACGCGTGGACCCCAGCTGGAACGGATGGACGAATCGGATCGCTCGCTTTCGCCACGCATGCTCTCGCCGGTCAGAGACGAGTCAACGACGCTGGAGCCCTAGCTCCGGTCGTCTTCTCCGGTGGCTTCAATTCTCAAACCTGCAAAAATAAGAGAAATAAATGGCAAAGGGATACCCTACCCCCCTAATTTGATGGCTGCGAGTTCGATGGTGTCATTAGTTTTTCCTGAAAGTGCCTGGTTAAACCGGTTCGATTCAAACAGTTCAAAAATCCCTAGCCATGGTGATTCAAGTTCTATGCGTGCAAGCTTACATGTAATGCATCATTCATGATCTAGAGAGTATCCTGAGTTCAAATATGCAAGCAAAAACAGTTAGTAACGCATGAATAATGAAAATCGAAATTCAAAGAAATACCAAATTGGAGAAAGCTAGGGAGCACGATCTGGGCAGTCTGGGCTTCGAGTAAGGATTTGTATTGATCCCTGGGAACCTCAGGAACATGATGGAAGGCTTAGAACACCTTGAAACTTGCTGGAATTTGAAATTCGAATTTTGACAACTTTGAAGAATTTTGAGAAAAATAAGGGTTGTTGCAAGGGCTAGGGTTTCGTCCTTGGTCTTGTGCAATGTGATCAGTATTTATAGAGTGAGGAATGAGAGCAAAAAGAATGAAAAAAGATCTCCTCTTGAATGCAAAAAAATTTCTCTTTCAAATCAAATCTTTTGAAAATTTGATTTTCCCTTCCATGTGAGAGCTAGCACGAAATTGGCAAGTTGTGTGGGCTATCTTGGACCTCAAGTTTGATAAAAATCCAACCCATTTGAAAATATATCTTGTTTTCATATTTTATATAATTTAAATTTGAATTAAATACTTTTAAATTCAAAAATAAATCAAAAAAATAAAAGGTGGTCGTGGAAAGGCATCAATAGATCACAAATAATATTATGATCAAGTTTGGATCATAAAATTATAGGCCCATTTGGAAAAAATTGGATTTTGACAAGTATCTCTTTTTGTGCAATTGTCCAAAAATGCCTAACTTGTACAAGGTGTATTTTGCTCCATTTTCAACATTTTGAGTGTTCTTGGACTTTTTAGAAAGCTCTAGGTGTCCTCTAAACAACCTCTTTGGTTTCATCTCAATTGGAGTTTCCATGCTCAATAAAACTTCAATACAAAAAGTTGACTTTTTGTTGACTTTGAAAAGGACATGTAATGTTTTGATCCATATCTTCAAAATGAAGCATTTTTTGAACATTCTTGTGAGACATGAAGTTGTAGAGAATTGAATTTCCTTAAAAATGAGAGGTGGTGGAAAAATTTCTGAGAAGGTATGAAGAAGTTATGCTCACTCAAAGTTCAGTTGACTATTCATTGGAAAACCCTAATTTGGAAAGTTTGACTTTTGAGCAAATCTTGAGTTTTCTTGATGAATCATGATCAACCCTTGATCAAATGATGAATGTGACTTCAAAATGAGGATGTTGACCAAAAATCATGAAGTTTGACTGTATGTTGACCACAGTTGACTTTTTGTCCAATACAACTGATTTTCAACCATCTAAGCAATTGTGTGAGGAAACTTGACTTGTGAGGCTTGAAACTTGACATGGAGAATCTTCGAAGCATATGAGGAGGCATGATGACCATTGGAGATGTTGGAAGTCCATCTTGACCTGAGAATTGCCAAACCCTAGTTTGGGTTGATTGTCTAGAGAGGGTTTGTCTAATCAACCCTTGAGGAATCCTTGAGTATAGATGTATGAAATGTCTTGAGGAATAGGAGGGAAAATTTTGGGGTATAACAGTTGCCCCTGTTCAATCTTCTTGTACTGGAAGGGTTAGATTGGCATGCTCGCCTTTCGTGACCTGGAGGTAGAAGATGATTGAACACTCGAATACACCTGAAAATTTGCACTCGCCGTTGATTGATAATGCGGGAATGGGCTTACAGATGCCATTTGGAGAAGGTGGAGACTTTGCTGGTGAATGAGTCGTATGCTAGACTCAAGAATGTCGTCTGAATAGGAGAGTCGTCGAGATGGGCTTAAGATGCCATCTCGAATGATCGACATCGGGAGTGAGCCGTACGCTAGGCTCTGTAGATGTTCTTGAAAATAGAAGGGAGTATGGAGATGGGCTTAAGATGCCATCCGGAGATAATGATGTTGAGTCGTATGTTTAGACTTCAACATCCGTCTTTGAATGAAGTTATTGGTTTATATTGGTTTTTAACCAAATATGCAGCATTCTGAAAGCGGAGAGATTTCGACAAATGGTCGGAGATGCAATGTATGTGACTCGACAATAAAACAACACAACACAAAAACATCATCATCGCTCATCAAAATTGGCATAAAGCCCACATCGCCATAATTTATCCACATCAAGATAAATATATCATCGCATCATAATTGCATTATGTAAAACATCACCAATAATTCATCATCATCTAAAGTCATGCATTCACAAATCGGAAACATTTATTAACAACATCAATATAATCATCACATCATCATGTACAAAGACTTATATTATCGCATCGCATATTATCAAGTATTCATTAATAAATACATCGTCGCAAACATTATGTTTAATAACACCACATCATTGTCAATTCATTCACTAAATTCCGAATACGGAAAAATATTCAAACACCTATAATCGTCGCGAAAGCCATTCCTAATAACCGGCATTAATCATAATTGTCAACATCGCAATCGGATTGTCCATACGTGTCTTAAATTGACTAAAACGCAATCTGATTCAATTTAACCGTAATTAAGCCTATTTCAGGTCGTTTCGTAAAAACTCGTAATTTCTAAAAATTAACCTCACCACTACGTTTTACACGTCGAACTTAGCTAGCACATCAATTTTCGTTGAATTCGAGCAACTTGTTCCGTCGAATTTATCAAATCGAACATAATCGGGTTCTAAATTTAATCGGCTAACTTGTGTCCTAATTATATTTTATTAATACTAACTAGTAGTATATGGAATTGGGAAAAAATTGAGAAATAGAAGTAAACTAGAAAATTATAAAAGTTTTTGCGTAAAATGAAAATGGATTATACATAAAATGTAGGATACAATTTCGCTTCATCCCCAACAAGAAGGGACGCCGTCCCATGTTTGTTTTGAAAGGGAGTGCACCTTGAAGGAGACAGCCGCCTCATTATGAGGTGGGCGCCCCATGATGCACCCTCCAATCTTTCTTCTTCGTGCCATTTTCAGAATGTGGTTTTCGGTTTTTAACAGCTTCCATTTTATAATTTCTTCATTCCATAACTTCTAGTTTCTACTACTAACAATGAAACACCTAATAATCTATACTCCTAACTCAACCTTCCTATATTTTTTAACAATCAATCAACCAAACTCATAAATCAACCTATCAATTTTCCCCAAATCCAAACTATAACTATCAAACCCTAACTATATGAGATTGGAGAATCAAACCCCTTACCTCTAGTGCTTGGATGATTGCATGCTCCAACAAAATCCCAACCACAAGCTTCCTCTTTCTCTTCTTCTTCTTCTTCTTCCCAAAACCCTCTCTTTTCCTCCAAGTTTCTAAGTTTGGTTTGTGTTGGAAATGGAAAGAAAAGAGGAAAAATGGTTTATAAAGGTATTTTCTTACTAGTAAGGTTAAGGGTGTAAACCCAATCCTACAAAATTGCTCCTCACACCCCTATCCATTCTTATAAATTAACAAACTAATAATATCTAATAATATTATTAACTCAATTAATTAAAACAATTACGGGGAATTAAATATCGGTCCGAATAATATTTTACTGAACCGAACGGAATAAAAACCGGACCGAACAAAACGTCGCCAAATATATTAATAGATATAACGATTAATATAAATATTCTCGTCGCCAAAATAATCGTCAAACGGTAACTCAAAAATATTAATATAATATAATATTAAATAAAACGGGCGTTACAGCAGACATTAGTGTTGTGGGCCAAAATCAATTCGACAGGAAATTGGCCAACATTGCTCCCTGTCATCCAGCAGAACACACGTATGCCAACTTACATGAGGCATTTGTTTCATTGAATCTGCATGAAACCCATGGGTTTACATGGGATGATTAGTATCTGGAAGATCTATATGAAGAACTACCGACAAAGCTAGGGAAATCATCATGAGAATGATGCCCGAGCTAGAGGCTCGCAAGGATTTCAACAGATATTGTCGAAAATAAAATAACTTCGCTATGGAAGTCAAGAAGCAAAGATGGCAATGGTTGCTAAACTTCCAGCCAGAGGAAGTAATCGGTAGAGCCGTAACCACCAGTGTGCCAATTTGTTTCGTGAAAATGATAAACAACTGGTCCTCCCTAAGTCCTAAAACTAAGGGTTACTCGCGAGATCGACCAGTTGATCTCAAGATACGTGCTAAGGTTTCTGGTGAATTGCACTATTTCTGCAAGCGAAAACGACCTTGGCCCAGAAACGGTTTCCAGAGCCTAAGGGAAATAGTGCAATGGTTTTCCACACACAGAATTCTGACTATTGGTAACTCGTGACCAATTTACGATGTTTTTGATAAATAAGGCTATTGGTGACTCGTGATCAACAAGCAAATGAACAAAAGTAAAAACAATAAAGACAAAGTTAAATGTAAATTGATTGCATTGAAATAAAAGAGTGGTAATTCACGTACATCAAAGCTTGCGTTACTCTTTCTTCCTTTAGCGCGGAATTGAGCAGAGAGTTAGCAAATAATTTGAGAGTACAAATGAACACCCCTAATTCTAAATATTCTAACTTATTTATAGTAATTACAAAAGTAACCGCTAAAGCTAATCAATGGATGAGATCCAATCTCCAGAAGCAACTTCCACACACGTTTCGCCATCCATCCAAAAAGCTTCTAATCCACGATATTCTGAGGCAACTACCCACGATCTCCTCATTCTTGACTTTTCCCGCTCCGTGTCTTCAGAAGGAAACTGCCTTCAGATTCTGTCTATTTTCTTGAGGCACAACAAAATTCTCTATGTCCACTAGTAAGCATTCTTCAACGGCACTAGCATTTCGACTAATGCCTTTATTCGACTCAAACATCTGTCGAATCGACAATCATATAATATGTTGACATGGCCTTGTTTTCAACGTTGTTTCGCTCTGGTCGACTTAGTCTGGCCTTCTGAGCCAGATTCTCAACCGACAAGCATTCATTCTAGAGCTTCTGACTTAGCTTTGTTAAAATATCTTCAGAAGCTACCTTCATTTAAGATCGGTCCTTAAACTGTAGGAACCTTTGCCTTTGAACCATGTCCTTAGTTTACTTTACGAATTTCCAGTTAACAAGAAGGAATGATTATTAAGGGAGAAAGATGGCAATGAAGGTTGAATTGAAGATGGTGGAGTTCAGGGTCTTTGGATTTTTCAAAAGAAGGTGGATTTTTGGAGTTTAGTTTTGATGGAATGCATAAAGATGACAATCATATTTTTTATTTCTTTTATTTGTTTACATTTTATAATATATTTTATTTATTACGTAGCACATATATAGCCTCCACCTTGACAAAATCAATGTCATTTGTCATACAACTTTGATTTTGACTAATGGTTTCTACAGAAAGGACAAACGTACCACATTCTTAAAAGATAAAGGATCAAATTGGTCGTTTTAAAAGAAAAGTGACCAAAACGGACTGAGATATATATAAGGGACAAAAAAGATATTAAATCTTTTTTATTATTATTTATAGCTTAAAAACTAAAAAAATTGAAAATTTCAAAATGTTATATTAGATGGGTTTGGAACCCACAACATATATCTTTCAAAATACATATCTCTAATTATCTTAACAACCACAATTAATTTTTAACAATAAATTGAAATTTATAGATAACTTATAGTATATATTTTGAAATAATTAACTAAAATTATTTATAAATAAGCTGAAATTAATTTCGTTTGTAATTATCGGAAATTAACTATTAATTAAAATTAATTAATAATATTTAAAAAATTATTAAATAACTATTTAAATATTTAATAAATTGAAATATAATATTCAAATATATTGCAAACTTTAAATATCGAATGTGTGTGAAACTATTAAGAGATTATTTGCATGAAAATATGATGCATTTAGAGTATGAATTAGTGCGTTTATTAGGATATATTATTCAAATATATTTCAAACTTCAAATATCAAATGTATGTGAAACTATTAAGAGGTTATTTGCATGAAAATAGGATGCAATCGAGAGTATGAATTGGTGAGTTTACTATGAAGAAGAAAGATTATTTTTTTCATGTTATTACTTAGAGTGTTAAGTTACCTATCTTATTTAGTTGTAATGTAATTGAATTGAGTGAATGTATATGATTTTATCGTATAATAACTATTTTTGTTTGGAACTTTCCCTAGTAAAATATATTATATATTTGCAACATTATATTCAATTAGTAGTAGTCTACGTGTGTGAATGCACGGACAAATTTTATTGAATTATATTGATAAATATATAGCTAAATTAAATTTAAGTGTTTTAGATTGATTTATTTTTATGAAAATTATTAACAATTTAATAGTTGTATTATGAAAAACAATAATATATATATTTTTAATTTTAACAAACATATAGCTAAGAAATAATTTAACTATTTTAGATTAATTTATTTTGATAAAATTATTTATATATATATATATATATATATATATATATATATATATATATATATATATATATATATATATATATATATATATATATATATATATATTTGTTGGAAACCTTAAAAATTATAATTTAGGATGATTACAGAACCTCTTTTTCATCTGCTGTTTGATTTCTACTCATCATATAACCAACCAAATAAACCCTAGTTTTCCTCAAATTTCTGTTGCCTCCTATCCTTGCGCCATGTCAACCTAATAACAAATCTTGATCCATTACAATAAATAATTAATGCAATATTTTATAAAAATATCAAAAAGATTTGATTTGATAATATTGCTTAAACAACTATCCGATATAAATAGGCTAGATTATTACAACTCTTTCCAAAATACCTTCATTTCATAATTCTTCTAAGCGCAATTATTCTTCTTCTTACACCAGCTATCACAATCACAATGGTTAGTTTATTATGAAACTTTTGTTATTTTCTTTTATTCTATTTGAGATAGTTATCCAAAATACCTTATGATATATATAATAGTATCTAAATTTATAGAAAATTATAGAGATAGTTATATAAAAAAATTCTTACACCATGTTCATAAAAACATTCAATAAGAGTGATAATTTTAATTTATTTAAATTTTAATTTAAAATTAATTGGATTTATAGAGTAGTTGTGATTATGAAGGAGAGAAAAAATATTGTATTTATTTTTTAGTTAATTAAATACTTGTGATTGGGAAGTTATAAAAAACAAACGTTTATTAGAAATATGGCTGGTGGCTAGTTTTTTTTTTGTCCTACTTTTTGGTTTTTGAATTATTGAAAATTGAAAGAAAATATATAAAATAATTAATTAAAAAAATAAGAAAAGTTATAAAATAATCGTTTAAAATAAATAATAAATAAACTCATAAAATTATTTAAAAAATAATATATTGTGAGAAATAGACAAGGTAAAAGGAAAGTTTAAAAAACAAATGTTTATTAGAAACGTGGCTAGTTTGTTACTTTTTATTTTTAGAATTATTGAAAATTGAAAGAAAAGATATAAAATAATTAATAAAAACAAATAATAAAGGTTATAAAATAATTAATTATAATTAATAATAAATAAATGGAGGAAATTATAAAATACTTTTAATTTTAATTTCAAAATTTATTAAGAGACTTACGGGACGTTTGTTTCACATACTAAAAAGTTATTCTTAAAAATCATTTATTTGAAAATGAAAGGGGTGGTTTGTTTCTTGGATTTCAATTTTATTTTTAAGAATATAACTCTAATTTTTTGGATTCTTATGTTTGTTTCAAATATTTAATTTTGGCTCCAATTAGAAGAAGAGTTTTTAAATTAAAGTTATACAATAATTAAATAAAAAATATATTATGAGAAATAGGCAAAGGTGAAAGGGAAGTTATAAGAACAAATGTTTATTAGCCACTTGGTTAGTGGCTTGTTTTTGTTTGTTAGTTTTTTTTTTTTGAAGTAGTGAAAATTGAAAGAAAAGTTATAAAATAATTATTATTATAATTAATTAAAAATAATAAAGAGAAATAAGAAAGTTAGTGGATTAATATTTTTTAATTAAAAATAAAATAAAATAAATATTAATAATCACTAAATTAACCTTAGTTTTAGCTTCAAAATTTTTTTAAGAGACTTAACAACATTAAGTAATAAGACTTTAAAATTAAATATAATTTAAATCATGAAATTAATAGTTACACCATTCTCGTATAAAACTTTTTTAGACATGGCAACATATAGATTGATTTCGTTGGAATTTTATGTTTATTAATTAATTGTGATTATTTTAATGTGATGCAGTTGGTTGTTTGGGGTCCACCTTCTGAAGGTCAAGTTGCCTTAGATGTTGATGGAAGTTCTTATGGAAATCCTGGTAGGGCGGGTTATGGGGGTCTAATAAGAGATCACGAAGGATCGTGGTTGTTAGGATTTAGTGGCAATATTGACTTTGCGACACCTTAGAATCCGAACTATTAGCCATACCGAATGGGTTGATGGTAGCTTGGAATTCAGTTACAAAGATGTGAGTTGTAGAATGATCGTATGAAAGCATTATATCCGATTCAAGACACAACATCTCCTCCTCGTAAATATGCTTATATTGTAAACACTATAAAAGAATATATTTCTAGAGATTGACTATCTCATTTTACCATACTTATAGAGAAGGTAACCAATGTGCGGACTTTATGGCAAAGTTAGGAGCAAATAGTATGGATTGTTTAGGATATTTACAGAGCCTCTCGCTTGTATTCTTTACTTTTAAGTGATTCTATGAGAACTGATATACAAGAGTATAACTATTATTTTGTATAAAAATTTTCATTTATAATTATTTCAAGAAAATAATGATATCTTCATTAGTAAATAGTTGTCTTATTTTATGAGGCTTAATTGTAAGTTTTATCATGGATTGTTTTTCCCCTATAATATGACATATTCTTTATGTAACACCAGAGTTTTATTATTTAGAAGTTAATATACAACGTTAATATAGCATACAATCAAAAGTTGTATAATGGTATTGTGATCAATAACATTGTGTTTAAAATAAAATAACAAATGTACATAAATGCAAAACAAAAAAAGATTTTAAGCAACAATAGAAAATATTGGGGTGCAATTTAAAAAATTGTTGCTTGAATCTTTCAGAAACGGGTTTCAAGACATGGATTATAAGGTTGTTGTCTATTTTAATAGGTCACTAATTTTTTTAGTTGTTTCCATATAATGACATAAATAATGCTTAAAATAATTGAAGAGGTCACAACTTTTAGAGTCACCTTAGACCTTAAACATAATTTCCTACTTTAATCGATGGATACTTTAACAAATATATTCTATTGATCATAATCTATGTAAATCAAGTCAAATATGTGATATGTTTTCGCTCTATTGTCACGGATAGAGATATTGTGGATTCAAAAGGAGGTAAAGGAGGAGGTTCGACATCATTTTGCTTCAAAATCCTTTGAAACCGATAGGGATGGGTCGGTCCTTCAACGGTTAATTTTCAAGGGTCTTAATCATGATCAAAGTTCTTTGCTTAAAGCCCATTTTATGGAGATCGAAATTAAAGAGAGTGTGGGGTGTAAGGGATCCAAAAGCCCGGACCCGACTACTACTTTTTTTCTTCATTAAGAGTTGTTTGTTCTTTTAAAAGAAGATTTTGTTAGATGCTTTAAAGGTTTCTACTCCGAGGCTATTTTGTCAAAACCTTTTATATCCTTTTTCTAACATTAGTTCGTAATTCACCTAATCTTGGGATTAGATGATTATGGGCCTATTTGTCTTGTAGGTTATGTTTACAAAATCATTTCCAAGTTGTTGGCGGAAAGATTAAATACGATCTTGAAATTTATCATTTTCCGTGTCAAAGTGCTTTCGTTCCGAGTAGACAATTACTTGACGGAGTTTTGGTGGTAAACGAAGTGGTGGATTTTCTGAATAAAGAAGGGAAAGTTTGTCTTATTTTCAAAGTTGATTTTGAAAAGTCCTATGATAAAGTTAGTTGGAATTTTCTTAAATTTATGCTAAGAAATATGGGGTTTGGGGAAGTTTTGATGAAATTGATGGAAGCGTTGATTTTTACTAGCAAAATATCGGTGTTGGTAAATGATAGTTCTACGAAGGAGTTTTCGATCGAGAGGGATTTGAGACAAGGTGACCCTCTTTCTTAATTTCTTTTTGTGCTTATTGTAGAAGGTTTGAAGGGATTGGTTAGTAAGGCCGTTGAGAATGGTTATTATAACGATTTTAAAATTAACGGTAAATGTTTCATAGACATCCTTCAATTTGCCAATGGTATGTTAATGGTTGGAGATGCTAGTTGGAAGAACCTTTGGGAAATCAAGACGGTGTTAAGGGCCTTTGAGCTTGTGTCAGGGTTGGGGATTAATTTCCATAAAGTAAACTTATTCAAAGTAAACTTATTCAAATTAATGTTAATCCTCACTTTATGGAAGTTTCTACTAGATTTCTTTCATGTAGGAAGGAAGAAAGAGTTTATTTTTCATGGTATTTCTATCGTGAATAAACCTAGAAGAATTTCAACTTGCAAGGGCTTGTAAGTAAGATGAAGAACCTACTTTCGTGTTGGAGTGGTCGATGGTTAGTTTCGGGGTAGGCTAACTCTTCTTAAATCGGTTTTGTCCGTCTTCCAATTTATAAGGGTGGCCATGGCTTAATAAGAATTGAAGACTTTAACTCGGCTTTGCTTCACAAACAGAGATGGAGGATTTTAGTCTAATCGGATGCTTTATGGTATAATGTATTGAAAGATCAATATGGTGATATTAACTTACAGTGGTGCACTCAAGGTGCTCGTAATAGGAGGTTTCACTGATTTGATGGAGGGACATTATTTGTCTTGATAAGTCTTTTACAGTGACATTTTGTTTCTAATTACATATTTTAGTTTGAAATGGTTACATGAATTCCTTTTGGCATTCAGTTTGGTTATATTCACCATTGCACGTCATGTCACGTAAAGGTATCCGCTTTTGCAAGTATATTTTGATTACTTTAAATTGTTCTCATATTATCGAAAGATTTCTATGAAAATATTTTTTATAGAAATTTGAAAATGTTTTCAGAAATAAAAGTTGTGATTTGTATTGTGAGAATGAGAAGAAGTAGCATAAACATGAGATATGTGTGAGAATGGGTGATTTTAACATAAACATTGAGTTATGCTTGAGAATAAAATTAGTGGTAGAATTGGTTATAAAAGGGGCGATAATGGAAATAATGGGTGAGTGGAAAAAATGAGATTAATGGTTGGAGACGGTTGTTGGAAGCACCTTTGGGAAATCAAGGTGATGTTTAGGGCCTTTGAGCTCGTGTTAGGGTTGGGGATTAATTTCCATAAAAGTAAAATTATTGAAATTAATGTTAATCCTCACATTATGGAAGTTTCTACTAGTTTTCTATCATGTAGGAAGGAAGAAAAAAAAAATATTTTTCATGGCATTTCTATCAGGAATAAACCTAGGAGAATTTCAACATGGAAGGGGCTTGTAATTAAAGATGAAGAACTGAGTTTCGTGTTGGAATGGTCGTATGCTTAGTTTCAGAGGTAGGCCAACTCTTCTTAAATCAGTTTTTTTCTAGTTTTTCAATTTTTTATACTTTATTTTTATAAAGCTTTGGTGAAAATCACAAAATAGATTACAAAGTTACAAAGTAATTTGTTGTGGGGAGGTTCAGAGGATCATAGAATGATTTATTGAGTGAGTAGGAGGGATGTTTATCTTCCAATTGATAAGGATGGCCATGGCTTAAGAAAAATTGAAGACTTTAGCTTGACTTTACTTCGTAAATAGAGATGGAGGATTTTAGTCTAATTGTATGCTTTATGGTATAATGTATTGAAAGATCAATATGCTGATATTAACTTACAGGTGGTGCACTCCGAAGGTGGTTAGAATAGGAGGTTTCTCACTTTGATTTGATGGCGGCAATGAGGAAAGACCAAAAACGGAAAATGGAGATCATGGAAAAGAGGAAATCTGATATGAAGCAGCAAATGAGACAATTTATGCAAGGATTTGGTGGAAATCAAAATGTTCGTGACGGAAACGGAGATGATTTTGACATTGACAGTTATACCATCCAAGATGATCCATAAAATTAATTTTTATTTATTTTGTTTTTAAATTTAAATTTGTGTAAGATATTAATTAATTAAAAATGCTTAATTTTTAGTATACTAAATTTTA
Organism: Vicia sativa; assembly: GCA_021764765.1. Classification (NCBI taxonomy): domain Eukaryota; kingdom Viridiplantae; phylum Streptophyta; class Magnoliopsida; order Fabales; family Fabaceae; genus Vicia; species Vicia sativa. The sequence goes on along the minus strand of CM038793.1, from coordinate 136,908,017 downwards.
GTTTATTAGTTTTATTATATTAAATTTTACTATATAATTTTAGTTGAGGTTATAGAGGTTGAAAAGGTTATTGGTGTGAAGAATACAAATAAAATAAATGTTACAATATTGAAGGGCCTGAAAGATCAGATTAAAATCAAATCTAGACGACTGATCCTATAGGCATTTGTATTCGCAAGTATGTAGTGGCAGGATTCACATAGTCCAAATCGTAAAGTCGACTTGCATTTTAGAAAAATAAAAACGCTTAAGACCCTTTATAGTCCCTAACTTATAACTCGAGTCCATTTTAGTCCATTTTCTTTTAAAAGCGCAATTTAATCCTTTATCTACTCAAAGAGATACATATAAGCCCTTTTCGTTAATTTTTAGAAATGACATTAAATATTGCATATGTGGCATATGAGGTGGCTTTTCTTATTCACCACCTTCTTCTTCAATGTATATTCTGGGTTTGTTTATTTTTTGGGACTACAGAACTATTTCTTTCTGAGGTGGCTTTTCTTCTTCACCGCATTCTTTTTCTCTCTATTTATGGAAATAATTTTTTACATATTATATAGAATCCCATTCGCTTAACCTTAAAACTATAAAGATTAATTCCAATTAAAAATAATAGAAATCATAGTTTCGTAAGACAAGATCCATTAATTCACACTCTTCAACATTAAACTACAAAGACCCAATTTTTTATTTCAAGACTATAGAATTATTGATGAAAAAACATGGCTATTCCAATTTGTTGTTCTTCCTGGAAGAATTCCAACACAAATTAAATGAAAGTGTGGAATTTTTTTCTATTTCAATGTGTTGTACAATCCTTTGCCATCAAGATCACAAAATTGTTTCAAGACCCAATTTTTTCTTCAACATTGATCGAAAATTTGTTTTCTTCATCGCCGAAAGAAATTGAAAAAATGATTTTCAATAGAGAAAGATCACAAACCCAGATCTATAATCACATATCCAAAAATGATATTGACATACCCACATCTATATCCAAGTGATGGAAGAGAGTGAACCGGAGTAACCAGCTTGCAGTCACCACGCTTGTTGTAAACAATGTCTCCTTCATCCCATCACCATACTTTCCATCCAGCAAAACGGTTGTGGATTCTGATTCTGCTTAACGGATGCATCTATGGGAGTTTTCAGTGTGCGAATTTGGGAGAAAGAGAAGATGACAAATTTAGAGACGTGCCCTAGATATTTTGAGGTTGAATCGGGGAAAGAATGATTATTAAGGGAGAAAGAGGGCATTGAAGGTTGAATTGAAGATGGTGGAGTTCAGGGTCTTTGGATTTATCAAAAGAAGGTGGATTTTTAGAGTTTAGTTTTGATGGAATGCATAAAGAAGACAATCATATTTTTTCGTTTTTTCTGAAATTTTTTTATCAATATTTCATTTTTTATTTCTTTTATTTGTTTGCATTTTATAATATATTTTATTTATTACGTAGTACATATATAGCCTCCATCTTGACAAAATCAATGTCATTTGTCATATAACTTTGATTTTGACTAATGGTTCTAGCAGAAAGGACAAACGTGCCACATTCTTGAAAGGTAAAGAATCAAATTGGTCGTTTTAAAAGAAAAGTGACCAAAACGGACCGAAAAATATATATAAGAGAACAAAAAGGATGTTAAACCTATATTATTATTATTTATAACTTTAAAACTAAAAAAATTGAAGATTTTAGAATGTTGTATTAGATGGGAATCAAACCCACAACATATATCTTTCAAAATACAGATCTCTAATTATCTTAACAACCACAATTAATTTTTAACAATAAATTGAAATTTATTGATAACTTATAGTATATATTTTGAAATAATTAACTAAAATTATTTATATATATATATATATATATATATATATATATATATATATATATATATATATATATATATATTTGAATAAATTAGATGAAATTAATTTTGTTGGTAATTATCGGAAATTAACTATTAATTATAATATTTAAAAATTATTAAATAACTATATAAATATTTAATTAGTTGAAATATAATACTCAAATATATTTATATTTTATTTAATATATTATTCAAATATATTTCAAACATCAAATATCAAATGTGTGTGAAACTATAAAGAGGTTATTTGCATGAAAATAGAATGCAGTTGAGGTAGGGGTGTTCAAAATCAAACCAACCCAATAGAAAATCGCAAATCAAATCAAACCAAACCAAAATCGCAAAAAAATCGCATTTGGTTCGGATTAGTTTGGGTCATTTTTTAACAAAACCGCATGGTTTGGTTCGGTTTGCGGTTTGTATTTTGAAAACCAAACCAAACCGAATCAAACCGCATTATGTTAGAACCTAAATTTTAATTAACGCACATCTAACCCAAACGTAAACCTATTATACATTAGCCTTATGATTACAAACAATTTTCTCATCTTTACAGTTATAGTTTCAGTTTCAATCTTCTTAAATATCTCATAACATTATCACTTCATCTTCACTAATTACATCTTTCTTCTCTTAATCTCTACTCTCTTATATTCTTTCCTTTTCACGTTCTTATTTTTATGCAATTTTTCTCTTTCCATTTCATTTTATCGCACATCTTTATCTCTAATTCCTCTCTCTTATGTTATTTTTTTCATCTTCACTATTTTCTCATCTCTTCTATTTTGTTTTGTTTTATTTTAATATTTTTTATATTGTTTTATGCTATTATTTTATGTTTATTATTCACTTTTATCTAATCTAACTTTTACATATTAAATGGAAAGTTATTGTCCAAATATGATTAGTTTTTTTGTTATAATTTAGTAGTGTATCATGTGTGAATGACCAAATATAAATTTATGTTGTCATATATATGTGAATATATGACTCAACAAATTATTTGTAAAAAATCGAACCAACCGCACCGAACCAAACCGCATTGGTTTGGTTTGGTTTGGTTTTTAAAAGTCAACCGAACCAAACCAAACCGCATGCCTTTTTCTCTCGCGGTTCGGATGATTTTTTACGTCAAAACCGTCCAAACCGCACCGCGAACACCCTAGTTGAGAGTATGAATTGGTGCGTTTATTAGTATATATTATTCAAATACATTTCAAACTTCAAATATTGAATGTATGTGAAACTATAAAGAGGTTATTTGTATGAAAATAGGATGCACTTGAGATTATGAATTGGTGAAAGAAGAGAGAGTATTTATTTTTCTTCATGTTATTACTTAGAGAGTTAAGTTACCTATCCTATTTAGTTGTAATGTAATTGAATCGAGTGTGATTTTATCGTATAATAACTATTTTTGTTTGGAACTTTCAATGGTGAAATATATTATATATTTGCAACATTATATTCAATTAGTAGTAGTCTACCCGTGTGAATGCTGCACAAATCTTATTGAATTATGTTGATAAAATATAGCTAAAAAATAATTTAAGTGTTGTAGATTAATTTATTTTTTATGAAAATTATTAACAATTTAATTCGGCCACATCCATGTTCCGCTTTTGTCACACCGTAATCACCTCGTGATATGGGATCTGATCATCGAAGTCGACATAGGCTACCTTCTCTTTCTTTGACTTAGCCTTAGCGTGTCTAACTTTCTCTAGTCGAAGGAGCTCAAGGTGTCGAACCCTGTCAGCTAATTGTGACATGCTCTCAACGAAGGTTGGATCTATTTTCTTCCTAACGGAGTAGTCCAAACCTCTAGCAGCCATTTGAACAAGTTCATGTTTAGGAACTTGGGTAAAGCACCTTGCTTTTAACGATCTAAACCTATTTAGATAATCGTCTATTGTCTCAACAAACTTTCTCTTAATGCTTGACAATTCGACCAACCTATTTTTTGAATGCACCTCGTAAAACTGTTCGTGGAAAAGTTTTTCCAACTTCGACCATGAGTCGATCGAATCAGGGGGCAAGGTAATAAACCATGTAAAGGCTGCCTTAGTAAGGGATGAAGGGAAATGTTTCACCCTTAAGCCTTCATTATTTTCGATGTCTCCCGACTCAGTCAGGTATTTGGCGATGTGTTCGACTGTCGACTCACCCGTTTCTCTCCTCCAAACTTGATGTATTTAGGAATTTTCCATCCTCTAGGGTTTTCGGTCTATAAAATGTACTACGATAATGGAGAAGAGTACGTTGGCCTTGGCATTGTATTAATACCATTTTGGTCCATAATTCTCTCGACAATGTTGGTTAAGTTATTTTTAACAACTAAATCCTCCTGTCGAACTTGATCAAGGACTTGGTCAGCCTCCTGATGCCTATGCACCAGAAGCCTAGGTGGGTTGACAGCGACATTTCTTTGAGGCGTTGCAGCTTGACCTTGATACATGGTTTCTTCTTCTACGGCCCCTATGTCTCCCTGGACATGTATGGGTTGTCGAATCGGGTGCCCCTGTCGGGTAGTCGCTTGGGGGGCTCCTAAGAAGTTACACAGGCGTGTTAATTGCGTAATAACCTATCTGTTTGTTTCAGCGGACTGCCTATTAGTCTCGACCGATTCTTGCACTATGGGGTTAAACACATTTCTCATTTGATTAGTCAACATATTAACTAACTCATGGTTGCTATCATCCATCTGTTGCCTCAATACTGCCACAAAGGTAGTATTTAAATGTTGCGCAGGCATTTCCCTATTTGCCCCTATTGCAGATCCTTGTAAAGGGGCGTTTATATTCTACACATTATCAGACACTATTGCTACACTTGGGATCGAATGGTATCCTGTCATTAAGGAATACGACATTCCATAAGGGGGATTTGTAGCAGTACCAAATCGAGGTATCGTTGTGTTCGGAATGGCACTCGTGGCCACCACAGGCCCTGGACTCACCGGTGTGGTCTGGGGAATGGGAATTAATACTGAAGCAATTGTCCCTGAGGAATTTGTGTTGCTTAAAGGCGAAATGATGCAAGTTGTGAAACAACTGGGTCGGCAGTACCCAATGTTCAAGATGGAACTTCATCCATATTCGATGCGGGGGTATTGTTTGTCATCTTACGTGTACATCTCCTAGTGGGTGGTGGTTTCTTACTTGTTGAATTTCCACTTCTAAGTTTCATGCACTTCTAAGACAGACCATAACAAACTCTAACACTAAGACACTTAGCATAGGGTCCCACAGTGTGCCAATTTGTTTATTGTGGAAAATGGTAAACAACCGTCGATCCTCCATAAGTCCTAAAACTAAGGGTTACTTGCGAGATCGACCAGTTGATCTCAAGACACGTGCGAAGGTTTTGGTATATTGTACTGATTCTGTAAGTAAAAAGACCTTGGCCCATAAACGGTTTCTAGAGCCCATGGAAAGAAATGGCTTTCCACACACCAATTCGACTACCTACTAACCGATCGCAGTACCGGACTCAACAGACACTAATTGGTGACTCGTGACCAACAATTTACGTTGAAGTATTTTTGATAAAGGAGACAGAAGTAAAAAAAACAATAAAGATAAACTTAAAAATAAATTGATTACATTGAAATAGAAATATGGTGATTCACCTACATCAAAGGCTTGAGTTACTCTTTCTGTCTTTAGCGCAGAATTGGGCAGAGTTTTGGCAAGCAGTTTGAAGGTATAAATGAACACACTCAAATTCTAACATACTGACTTATTTATAGTATTTACAAGGTAAATGCTAAAAATAATCAACGGACGAGATTAAACTAAAGACAACTGCCGCACACGATTTCGCCATCCGTTTAACGCTTCGAACCCACGATCTTCTGAGGCAACCACTCACGATCTCCTTATTCTGACATTTTCCCGCTTCATGACTTCAGAAGGAAACAACTACTTTCGGTTTTGATATATTCTTAAGGCGTAGTAAAATTTCCTAAGTCCCCTGGCCTACATCTTTGACAGCACGACCATTTCGACTAACGCCTTCATTCGAGCCAAACTTATGTTAGGTCGACCAACATATCACTTTGTCGATCTAATTCCTTTTCGATGCCATCTTGTTCTGGCCGTTTGGTCAATTTGGCTTGGTTTTCTGACCCTGCTTCTCAACCGACATGTGTTTTCTGGTACTTCTAACTTAGCTTTGTAGAGCATTTCAGAAACTATCTTTATTTGGCACTGGCCTTTATCCTGTAGGGACCTTTGCCTTTAAGTAATGCCCTTAAACATACTTTACAAATTTCTAGTTAACAGTAATATTCTCTTTTTGATGCCTTATATGTCTCTTTCTGTTACATACGCTTTATGCATGCTTTTGTTTTGCTGGTTTCAAATGTAATTTTCTCCAGCTCGTTCATTCGACAAGTATTTACTCGGTCGAAATTTTGACATCTTGAAGAATATGCCTATACTTTTTCAAGTATTTCCATTTACCCTTAAGATTCTTCGATCTTGGGCTAACTCTTCAAGTTCATAGGCATTGTTGGAAAAAACTTGTATTACCGTAAAAGGTCCTTCCCAATTTGGGGACCATTTTCCTAAAACTCTATCATTTTTGTCCATAGGAAATATAATTTTCCAAACTAAATCGTCGACAGCAAATACTTTGTCTTTTATCTTTTATTATAGGCTCGTAACTCTCTTCTTTTGTCTTCTTAACAAATCAAGAGCCAACATTCTTTCATCATCTAGGTCGACAAGCTCATTTTCCATAATGCTCCACTAATCTTAGGATGGTATTTCATGTTTCCTTTGGATCCTTACTGATTGAACTTGTATCTCCACTAGTAGCACTGCATCATGTCCATATGTGAGTCGAAATGGAGTAGTTCTTGTTGCCTATTTTGGGGAAGTTCTACATGGCCATAGGGCTTGATTCAGTGTCTTGTGCCAATTCTTTGGTTTCTTCCCCACATTCTTCTTAATCAGGCTAGTTATAACTTTATTGGTTGCATCAACTTGGCCATTCGCTTGAGCGTAGTAAGGGGTAGAAGTTAACAACTTAATTCCAACTTCATGTGCGAATTCTTGCATTTTTCTCCCAATAAACATTGATCCTTGGTTGTTTGTAATTGTCTCTGGCATCCCAAACAGACTTATGATGTGATTTTGTATGAAATATATAATAGCTTATTGGTCGACATTTGTTAAAGCTATAACTTTAACCCATTTTGTAAATTAATCAATACCGACTAGAATATACCTTTGTTGTTTTGATGAAGCTGGTTTTATTTCTTCAATCACATCCAATTCCCAACCTCTGAACGGACAAGGTTTTATAATGACATGCAACTCACTGGTAGGAACATGTTATATGCCCTCATGCGCTTGGTATTCTTGGAAACCCTTAGCAAATTCAATGCAATCTTCCAACATTGAAGGCTAATAGACACCCAAACGTACAAAAAGCCATTTCATTTTCTGTCCAACCTAATATGCACCACACGCTCTACTGTGCATATTCGACACAACAATGTATGCCTCACTTTCTCTAAGGAATTTGAGTAACACTCCTTCAGCTGTCTTTTTGAATAATTAGCACGATATTTGATCTTATGATCTGTCGAACCTGTAGGGGATCGCAAATATTCGACCAATGGCTTTCGCCACCACTTTCTAGCCCATTGTCAATAGTCGATCTCAAAATTCTCGTATCCACATGCCCTAACTTTATAGTTGACAAGTCCGAAAGTGATAACAACGTTTCGTACCTTTCTCTTACTTGAATTGGTTCTTCGCTTATAGTTATCGTAAAGTACATCATTAAGTTTTCTTTAAAACATCTATATTCCTTTAATACTTGTTTAATCACCAATTCAGAATCTCCCATAATTTTGACACTCCTTGCCCCCAATTCTAGCAGGAGTTCAAGTCCTGTTATCAAAGACTCATATTCTACCTCATTATTTGTACACGCGCCGTCGATTCTATACTTGAACTCTGCTGGAATTTCACTGAGAAATTATAATCCCCCTATAACAACTCCATTTTTATGGATAGAACCATCAAAATATAACTTCCACGGTACTACATCCAAATAGTTCTGAGGCATCCGACCATTGAATGGTCGATAAGGAAATCAGCCACTATTTTCCCTTTCATTACTTTCAAGGGCATATAAGTTAGAGCATACTCAGTCAATGATAAAGCCCATTTAACAATTCAACTATGAAAAATTGGTTTAGACAACATATGTTTAATAGTATCAAAATGAGAAGACACATACACATCAACTAATTTAATATATTTCTTTAATTTGATACAAGAAAAGTACAAGCATAGGCATAGTTTTTCTATATCAATACCTAGTTTCAAGATCATTAAGCATTCGACTAAGATAATACACAAATCTTTCAACACCTTTTGTCGTCCTCTTGGACCAACATACTTCCTATAGTCGAATCTGATGCTGCAATATATAACCTTATAGGCCTATGTCTAACAGGAGGCGCTAATATTGGAGGCTTCATCAAGTACTCTTTTATTTTGTCGAAAGCATATTGATGTTATTCCTGCCAAACAAAGTCTTCATTCTTCAGTCGAAGTAGTGGCGGAAATACTTTAGTTTTACCACTTAAGTTGGATATGAATCTCCTCAGGAAATTTATTTTTCCCAACAGAGACTGAAGCTCTTTTTTGGTCCACAGAGGCTTTATGTCCATAATGGCTTTGGTCTTGCTTTGATTTACTTAAATTCCTTTTTATGCACCACAAGACCAAGGATATCGTCAGCCTGCACAAAAAAATCACATTTTAATAGATTCATTTTTAATCCATATCTTCTCATTCTTTCGAAATCCTTTCGAAGGTGTTGCAAATAGGTTGGCTTGCTTTTCGATTTTATCACAATATCATTTGTATATATTTGCATGAAATCTTAAATAAAAACCATGGAACATTGAATTCATTACCCTTTGGTATGTCTCTTTGACATTCTTCAAGACTAATGGCATGACAATCAACTTATAGGTCCCTAGGGCCCCTTGGCAACAAAACGCCGTCTTCGACACATCTTCATCTGCAATAAAAATTTGGTGATAACAAGAATAACCATCAAGCATGCTTAAGTATTCAAAACCAGCAACAGAGTTTACTAACATTTTTGTCACATGCATGGCATACTCATCTTTGGGAGTGACATCATTTAAATCTCTAAAATCAATGCACACCCTCAAAGTTCCATTTTTCTTAATTACTAGAACTATATTTGCTAACCAATCGACATACCTTGCAGTTCTTATGAACTTGCTTCTAAGGAGTCTTTCTATCTTCTCTTTGATCTTCGACATTATTTCTAGAGCCAAACTGGTGTTTGCTTTTCGCTTTTTTTCCATCTTTTATTGGCAATTTCAATTCCATCAAATCCCTTCTTAAACCTTGCATTTCATTATAGTCCCAAGCAAAACCATCTTTAAATTTTTCAATAAAGATATTACCTCAAATTTTAACCCTTGTCGATATTGGGGATAATATATGTTGGTCTTTATCCCCATTTTTCCAAGATCTACTTCTTCTAAAGGGTCTTGTGGCTGCATTTCGCGCCATTGGATCCTTCTCAAGCCTAAGGGTTCATTGTCATATATGCGTCTAGTCGCTTATCAACGCTTTGACTATTTCTATATTATCGGGTGGCTTTGGCTCAATAGCCAAAGTAATCCCTTCTCCTGTGATCTGAATTTTATTGGCTCCGACAACCATATTTTCTTCATCCTCTAAAGCCGAATTTAACCTCTTTTCGGCAATATATGCTAAAATCTTATTTAGAGCTTCTAGCTGATACATCATTATCAGTGATGTCTCCCCAGCCTGTCGGTCGAACTCCTTCATAATATGGATTATCTATAGGTTTTATATCCCAAATGAAACCATGGGTCTCATGTAGCTTCAGAGAACCAAATGCCTCATCCAAATTGGAATAGACATCTTTAGCAGGCTGGAAAGAAGAAATATTGGCTAACTTTCAAAGTGTTTCTTACCAACATTATTCACGTCGGCCATAAAATACCCTTGATCAGCCTCTATGTCCTCCACTATCCCATCTTCTCTCCAAATCACCAAATGTTGGTGCCTAGAAGATGGCACAACACCCACGCCATATGGCCATTATCTACCCACTAGAAGGTTGTAGCTTGGCTTGGCATTGATTACCATAAAAATTGTTGGCCTATTAATTGTGTCGATAATTATATCAACCTGGATTACACCCATAGTGCTTCCAGTTTTGCAATCGTAGTCTGACAAGACCACATTGTGAGACTTTATATCGGTATCATATTTTCCAATTTTCTTCAGCAAATGGTGTGGCATAATGTTTATCGTAGCACCACAATCTATCAAAACTTTGTTGATAGTCACCCCTTCGACTTTGGCTCTTATCAAAAGGGGTTTTAGATGGCTCTTCATGGTTGTGTCTAGATTTTCAACGAAAGCATTCTGGTTCTCGAAAATGCCATTATTCATTACAAAATAACATGTTGGCTTGTGTAAAGCCATTTCTTTAGCGTCGACATCTACCAAGTCCTCTATTTCAGTCAGACAATCATACTTTGCCGGCAAGATTGACACCATATTGACCAAAATGTCCAAAATCTTTTATTCGTTCCTTTGCAGCAGTATCAACCTTCAGAGTGTACTTCTTCTGATGACCTGCCTTATTAGCAGCAATCTTCCCAGCAATAACTTGCTTCTCAGCTTGTTTTCTACGTTAGAAGCGTCTCCATTGATTCTGAGTCATGGGATTCTTGCCCATGTAATTCTCAGAGATGTGACATTTCCTTTCAGACTTAAATTCATGTCGGTAACTGACAACCAACTTTCCTTTGTCTCTAGCAATGGTACCACCATTTGGTACCTCCATTTTCTGTTGAGGCTTAATCCAGGTGCCTCAAGGAGCACTTGCCGACAAAGTGTAACTCCTAGGCCTTATTTGGGAATTTCCCACAACTTTCCTTGGGTCCCTTTGTGTGTGGAACCTCTTATTGTTCAGGTTTCGTTTGGCCTTCTCCAACTGCAACTTTTGAAAATTCTCAGCACCTATATTGTCAATAAGAGAACCACACCTGGGACACAAGCAAGCCTGTGAACCCTTGTTTTTGCAGCGGTATAGGAAGTCCAAAAAATCATCCTCAATTTTGGGTAAACAACAGCCAAGTCACCACGAGGGCTCTAACCAATACCTTCGACCATATTAGCATCAGAAAATTCAGTGATTTCCACCATTGCAGAATTGTAACAACTAACTTATTGTTACTTGGATCCCAAAATTATGGAGATATAATAGGGAGACTTTATAGGAGAATCTGTTACAGATTTGATTGATTCTCTATTTGTTGTTATAAAAATATGGAGATATTTGTGGAGAATATCTTAGAGCTGTTTTGGAGAATATTATGGGGCAATTTTAGAAGTAGTTTGTTATGTCAGTTTTTTATGTTTTTAAGGATCAAATCCAATTGAGTAATAGGCTATAAATAGAAGCTTTATAACCTCATTTTGGCACCAGCCATGATTAAATATAATGTAGTTCTTAGGGCAGAGTCTGTAGAGTGAACCTCCCGAATTATGGGAAGGTCACCATGTGTACACCTCAAAGCCTATAGGTAAGAGAGTGTTATGTTCTTGGAGGAAACTGTGAAGTAACTCCAAGGTGTGTACTAAGTTAGAAGCATATTGCTTTTAGTCTTAGTTAGTTTGTGTTACAAGTTGACTATTTTTGAGTTGTGTTTGGAGTGAGGTATCTACAAGCTGATTGTGTTTGAAGTGTGGTATTTTCAAACTGTTTTTAGTTGTTTTTAGTATCACGGGTTGTGGTACTAAGGGAGTGAGCGGAGGATTCTCATATTTAAGTGTGGTATCTTAGGTAGAAGGGTCATTGGGTACTTTGATTAAGTGAGAAGGTGTAAACAGGAAGGTTTAGCTCCAAATTAATACTACTAATAGTGAACTTCATTTCTGGCTTGGAAGTCCCCTGAAATGTCACGACATCCTGAGTTTGTCAATTCCAAAATTTCAATTGGTATCAGAGCAGACATCATGTCTATTTCTGGATGAGATCCATGAGGGATACTTTCTGGTTATGCACAAGGTAGAAGATTGTTTGAACAAGGAGTATTTATATTGTATGGTCCTTTGATATGGAGGATGAACCTAGTGGTAGATTTTTTTAACGAGGAGTGTCCATATTGTATGGTCCCTAGAAGTGGAGGATGGACCTATATGTGGAGAACTAGACCAACCTGACTAGAACATGTACTTTCTTGAAGAAAGAAGATAAAGAGGCTTGAACAAGAAAGTTAAATTCAAAGAATTCATGCGGGATTGAGGATTTTGAATTGTATTGTTCGGCCTATAATCGGCACAGAGAAAGATTGTCAAAACCTTCATGCGAGAGTGAAGCTGTTGATAAGGTAACGTCTATGCCTATGTGTTTTCATATTGGTCAGGATATTGGTTGGGTCTAGTCTGTTGCTTGGTGGAGAGGTAAGCTTATTGCAGGGTTAATTTTTTTTCAATCCTTATGTGTTACGCTTACAACTGAATCATAGAGTAATAATTGTGTATATTCTATTGAAGTATGGCTATATTCCACTACATAGCCTCTGATGCAAGCCCTAAAGTGAAAAAAGGATCCTAGGGTTATTTTTATTCAACAGAATATTAAGCAGATCTTACAACCTATTAAAAGTATCAACGATACTTGAGATTTCCTCAAGTTCACTCATAAAGACATTTAGTAATAGAGTTGATGAGTGTCAATTGATCAATGATTCTCATATACATTTCCAATTTGAAGACCTTGAAGATATCAAGGATGATGAGTTCCAAGGAGATGGAACTGATGTTCTACATGATGTTAAAACATTATTACTGGTATGCAGCTACCAGTTGAAGAAAAAATGTTCTGGGTGCTAAATAAATTTAGTGTGAGTACATATGTTTGGAGCCTGCTCCTAATCTGGAAGACGAGATATCTGTATTAGTTTATTATGACACGATCAACATGCTCTTATACTCTAGATCTTAGTTTATTTCTGACTTAAGCTTATGGGAGAATAGAAGTCAAACTCAGTACAAGTAAAAGACTCATAAAGGTATACCCCTCAATCCCTTTATGTGAGATCAAGATGAGTTTATATCTGGTAAATTCTTTTGATCAAAGAAACCAGATATGTGGAGATTTGTTCATGACCATAGATTAGATTGGAGTTGAATATTGTGTCTCAAACACAATAAAATATGGTCATGAATGTTGACTGCCCTAAATATTGTCCAGGAAGGGTATTGTCAAGATAAATTAAGGAAGGAAGATTATCTTAAAAGAATATGCATACTTTTGTGTTATGCTATGATTAAGTCTGTTCTAGAAACCTAGTTGAGGGAATCTACTTTGTAGGTACAGACTATGGCATCCATCATCTCAAAATCAGAAGTGGAAGTCTGAAGAAAAGCTTATTGAGATATGTATCATATTATTCCTGGGTTATGTAAATTGTTTGGATGAAAAGTTGGAGTTGGTGTGTATTCTGCTTCATATGTCCTCCCCAAGTATTATGTATGAGAAGTTATGGATGTTACCCCAGAACCATAATGGATGATGTTGTATCAGATGTTGAAACATCATCTTATTGTATTCAATCATGAGAAGTATGTATTGTTTCCTGGAAGTATGTGAGTGTGAAGATGTAATCAGTCAGGATGATCTAGTGTGAGTAGACAATTCTGATTGACTAATCTCGTAGGTACTTTGATGGGAGACTTAGTATTTATTAGTATGTAGCCTGAATATCAAACCACTTATACTCTGTCGGGAGATGAGTATTTGTTTGAAGGATTCAAGGTATATTCTGAACCGAATATCAATATTAAAGTTCATTGTGATCTTCACAAGTTTAGGATGTGTGGCAACATTGTCTGGTGATTATTTGAAGAGTTGATTCAATTTGGGAGATTAATACAGATGTTGTCAAATATCTTGATGGGAGCTGCATATTTGTGTGATAATTGTGTTAAAATTTGAATCAAGAAGAAATGAAGTATGTGATGTATAAAAGATATGGTGCTACATGAAGATGCAACATCACAACTGTTGAAGACACCAGATATTGAAGAAGGAAGATAAGGTCCAGACTTATCTTTTGAAGACGTATCACTGGTTATACGCATGATTAACTATATGGTTTCTTCAATTACAAGTTACAGAGTGTGACAATCTGAATCTTGTTTGTTTGGTTCTCGAGTGAACCAGTGTGTCTGCGATTTGTTTAGTTGGTTGTCGAGTGTATTGTATGGGCTTTGCATCTCGGCATGGTTGTTCTTGACTGGACGTTGTGGTTAGGGAGATACCCTTATTTTTGGTGTCTTGTGTGTGTTGTTTAATTGACGCGAGGATTGAGTGGACGAATGCGTAGGCATGTCCCGATTTGTTCATTTTGGTCGAAATTTCGAGGACGAAAAGTTTATAAGTAGGGGAGAGTTGTAACGCCCGTTTTAATTAATATTATATTATATTAATATTTTCAAATTACCGATCAATATTTATTTTGCGATGAGAATATTTATATTAACCAATACATCTGATAATATATTTAGCGACGTTTTGTTCGGTCCGGTTTTATCTGCTCGTTCGGTAAAATATTATTCGAACCGATATTTAATTCCCCGGAATTATTTTAATTAATTGAATTAATAATATTATTAGATGTTATTTAAGTGTTAATTTATATTAGTAAGTTAGGGGTGTGGGAAGCAATTGTAGAGAATTGGGTTTTCACCCTTGGCTTACTAGTAGAAATACCTTTATAAACCATTCCTTCCCCTTTTCCTTCCATTTTTCCTACACCAAGCAAACATAGAAACATGGAGGAAAAGAAAGGGTTTTGGGAAGAAGAAGAAGAGGAGCAAGAGAAGAGCAAGGTTGGGTTGTAGGATCATCAAGAATCATCCAAGCTAGAGGTAAGGGGGAGAATTTGTGTTATCTTGGGATAATATAGTTGGGTCAATGGGTAGATTAACATGAGTAGGTTGTTTTAGTTGAATCCCTAATTTTTTGTTGTGTTGAAATTGAATGTGTTGTGGTTGAAATTGAGGGATGTTTGGAGACCTAATTCAATGTCCATATTTTGAGTGAGCTGCTATTTTCCTGTGGCTTTTCCTTTTGAACCGTGGCCATGAATTCAAGTCATGATTTTGATTTTCTTTCTGTGCACTTTCGGTTCTATGTATGTATATGACCATGATTTAATACTATTTTCCTGTAGCTTAGCATCTCATTGTAATATGTATAATACTCCATGAACAAGTCTAAAACCAAGTTCATAAATTATATTGATTTCTACTATTTCTTGTAGCTGCAAATGTATTCCAAACGTGGCCCACCTTTTTTT
Organism: Vicia sativa; assembly: GCA_021764765.1. Taxonomy (NCBI): domain Eukaryota; kingdom Viridiplantae; phylum Streptophyta; class Magnoliopsida; order Fabales; family Fabaceae; genus Vicia; species Vicia sativa. The sequence continues at coordinate 136,892,725 of CM038793.1, read as the reverse complement.
TTTATAGTCAACTCAATGTTTTAATTATGATTTCAATTGTTTCTATTTCTTCCCTGTGGCAATAAGTGAAACCATGATGTGCATAATTATGTGACAATTCATTGTCACCACATGAGACAAAATCGTGTGACCATATAAACGTGATGCCATCACCTTTTTCCTTAACCAAACTGTGTGGTACATTGAAGAAAAACAAACCTGTAGCTTGCAATTTTTTTAATATATGTAAATACTAGTTTTTTTTTTATACAATTGATAATTTTCCATTCTATGATTAATTGAGATAGTACATATATAATAATGAAGAGTAGAAATTATGCAGGAAACGCAGATATTGCTTTTCAAATTTTGACATGAGACTAAGAAATATTGAAAATGCCCGGTTTGTCCCGCTGAATTAGGCGGTATAATTAGTTGCCCGAAATTGGATGGAAATTTACGTGGTAGCTAAGTTTAATTAGTAGATTAACGTGATTCCGTCATTTTGTTAAAATTTGGTATTTTTGCGAAATGGATCGAAATTGCATTTTGGCTTGAATAATCATGTTTTGTACAAGATGATGTGATGATTAAATTGATGTTGTTAATATATGCTTCCGATTTGTGAATGCATGACTTTTGGTGAATTTATTATTGATGTTTGCATAATGCAATTATGATGCGATGATATATTTATCTTGTTTTGGATAAATTATGGAGATGTGGGCTTTATACCAATTTGGATGAGCGATGATGATGTCTTTGTGTTGTGTTGTTTTATTGTCGAGTCACATACATTGCATAAGCGAAGAGGGCTTTTATGCCAAGCGATGATGGCTTTTATGCTGAGCGAAGATCGGCTTTATGCCAAGTGTCCCTAATTACGGACAAAACGATGGGTACCACATGCATAACATAGCCGTGTCTCATGGAGTCGGTTATGTTTATGTTTGAGTTGTTTGGCGTTGGGTTTTGTCGATTGATGGATGATATTAAATTGTGATGATATATGATGTGATGATGTTTGTGATGATTTTGTGATGATGGGCTTTATGCCAAAAGCGAAGATGGGCTTACGCCAAAAGCGAAGATGGGCTTTAGCCAATTTGTGATGATTTGTTATGTTGCTTATATTACTAGCATTATTTAATGTTGTTGGTTGATGTTGTTGTTTAAGACTACCATGTTAATTAGTGATGTATTAGCTCGTGACAATTTCGTGGTGACGGAGGGTATGTGCTGTTGCGACGTTTTATGCCGATGAGGTTATGGTGATATAGTGTAGATTATACACAATAGGATGACTAGTAAAGTAAGTGAGTTTTGATTATGTGTTGGAAGTACACTTATTAATCTATACCCTTTATAATTCGACACTATATATTTATATATATTTTATCATGCCTTAATTATATGTTTTGGAGTATCTCACCCTTTACTTGTTTGCTACCTATATATTGGTAACGCGTGTTTTGAAGATGGAGTCTATAATGTTAGTCGAGTCGGTGTCGCCTCGATACGTAGCACTCGGGGGGAAATATTTATGTCGCCTTGTTGTTGTTGTTTTATTACTATTCCTTTTGTGAATAAGAACCATAATTCATAAAAACATGATTTTGATGAGGAAGTTTAATAAAGGAGATGTTTAGATTTCTATGAATCAATTTATGTTTTCCTGCGATGCTATGTATCCGAAATTTATACTTTAAAGTAAACTGTTTTAAGGTGAGTTGTTTTTGATGGTGTAACGCCTCAGTATTTAATTTATGAAATTTTAAAATTACTCGATTTTTGCATATTAAACTTGTAGAATGGGGTGTTACATTAGTGGTATCAGAGCGGTCGGTCGTCGACCAAGTTATTAGTGTGTTTAATCCTGTTGTATGCGACATGTGTGTGAAACACTGTCGGTACTTGTTTGTTTCAAATTGTTTGTCTGCAGAGATGAGTTTGAAACAAGTGGGGGAGAAGTTTTTCTTCTTGGTGGCGCTTGGGCTTGAGTTGGAGCGTCTGTCGTGTTACACTTTAGTAACTTGAAGTGTAAGTTTGAAGACTCGTTATGGCTTGGTAGATATGGTTTATGTCACCATCATGATTGTCATCGTCTATTGACAAATTGAGGGACCGATCATCCTTAATCTCTTGTTGATAGTAGCCGGAATTGTGTTGGTTGATAGACTTGTCTTCCAGCATTAATAGTGTATGAAGTGTGTTGGCACATGATGGTGCATGGTTACTTGAGTTGTGGGCGAATTTGGATTTTGGTGAAAACAAGCTTTTGGCAAGCGAACTTCTTGGTGTGATTCTTCCAAGTATATTGGGAAGATGTGATTGAATTACCGCCGAGTGCGAGGTGAAGTTTTGATGGATTTAGTTTTTGGAATTAGTTGTGATTCGAAGTATCCTTAAGGATGTTTGTTTTTGAATTAGAGTTGAAGAGTCAACTTGAGGATTGGTTTGAGCAGAGTTTGTTTATTCGAGCGGGTCACCGTAGAGTGCTACCGTTGTGTTGTTTGAGAAGAATGAAGGTCGCTTAAGTTGATGTGTCGTTTTCAGACAAAGGAACGAAGTGGATGTTGAGGACAAGTATCTACTTCTTAGGACTGATGTTGGATAGATCGGTCATTTGGAGTTTATGTGTTTAGTGGGATCGATGTGAAGTCTGGCTGTCTACGGGTTAGTGTGATAGCTGAAGATGTTTAGACAATGTTTTTCAAGATAGTGTATGACCCTGGCGAGTAATTTTTGATGCTATTAGTGTGGCTAATGCATCAGGTATGATTTTGAAATGTTGGGTGGGAGTGCTTTAAGTAAGCAACTTAGACGGTGATATTTTGGACAGCCCGGTTTATATTGTATCTTGTAGAAGACTTCAAGGGGTTATTTCGAGCTTGAAGTTCCTTTGTTTTGGACGGTTAGCCTTTTGAGTTTGATGGGAGATCTTTTAAGTTGGTATTGATCGTGGGTACTTTGACTTGAGATGGTCGAGTCATTATTTGGGACTTCGAATGGAAGCGAATTTGTTTGAGCCGGTGAAAAGTTTAGCGAATGCTTCGATTTTGATCTTGTTTAGTACCGCAGAACCTTGTGTGGTGTAATGTGATATTTCATTTTGGACTTAAGATGTATTTCGACATAGAGTTGGAAAAGTGTATTGCTACCTTGAACGATTGGATTTTCATAAGGAAAGTTGTCGGACGCGTGAGTTAGAGTTTGATGCGGTTGTGCTCATTTGATATCTTAAAGGTACAAATGTTAACGACGAGGAGATTGGAATTGTTGAAGACAATTCAAGTTTGAGTGCGATCTATAAAGAGACTTCGTCTGGTGTTGAGTTTAGTATGTTGATACCGCGGATAACCCAAGAATGTCTGATTTGGGATTTATTACTTTAAAGAATGTTGCATGATTGTTTTGGGGCACTTGTTGAGATTAAACTCTGAAGGTTATTAAGGATTTGTTCACTACTATCATAGGGACTTTGTTGGATACAAATAGCCGTGGTGAATTATTAGTTGCGACTAAGATAAGTCTTGACGGTAAAGAATTTTATGATAGTTTGTAGCCATAAGTACCTTAAGACGATTGATGTTATGGTTCTAAGACCAAACCTGTTTTGTAATTACAATAGTATGAGACGACGTTGATGGGTAGAGTTCTTGAGAGAGTGTTTTGGTTTGAATTACCACTTTGGAAGATTGAAAGTTATGAAAGGTGTTTCGAATAAGAAACCTGTGTATTGATCATTGCGACGGTGCGAGGATGGTGTTTACTTGATACAAATTTTTGGGAATTAAATTGTTATAAGGGAAGACTTCGTTGAAGTCAAGTGTATACGTCGAAGTTTCACAAGTGAATATTTGGACAATATTTGAAAAGGTCAACTATGTCGTGTATTTTAGAGGATCAATGGACGTTGATCAATCAAAAACGAAAGAGTGATTTTTGAGTTGATAAGACTGATGTTACGAGGTGTCCTGAATGGGTGTACGCTTTGAGCGTAATCATTCTGTGTAATTGTGAATTTGAGGATTAACCAAGTTGTTTTACAGTTGGCATATTATGCATAAATGTGATGCAGCATGGTCTAGATATCGAGCATTGAGTTTTAGCGAGTATGCGAGATTGTTAGATTTGGGCTAGTGAGTTATAGTCGCAAGCCGTCAGTATAGGCCCTAAAATGAGTGGTGTATCGTAGTTCGATTATATTTAAGTAGCTTGTTATTGTTCAAGGGTTGTACGTTGGTAATCTACACGAATGATGCGACCTAGTGATTTTCTGGAATGAAAGTGGTAACTGCAATGTAATTCTTGAGTTCGTGCTTATGCGTGATTGAAGGCATCTCTTTCGTGTTTGTGTAGCACGTGTGGTTTTATCCTTTTTTGATTGTTTCAGTTTTGGTTTGTATGACCATTTTGTTGTTTTCGTTTTAGCGATGGTGTCAGGTGTTGTGTTGTAGGACTTTATGTTCCTATCGTTGGTGACTAGTTTCGGAGGTGTCGGTTCGAGTGTGTGACTATTTCCATCGTTGAGACGTTAGGATAGTAGCGATCTTGTTTGTTTGGTTCTCGAGTGAACCGGTGTGTCTGCGATTTGTTTAGTTGGTTGTTGAGTGTATTGTATAGGCTTTGCATCTCGGCATGGTTGTTCTTGACTAGACGTTCTGGTTAGGGAGATACCCTTATTTTTGGTGTCTTGTGTGTGTTGTTTAATTGACGCGAGGATTGAGTGGACGAATGCGTAGGCATGTCCCGATTTGTTCATTTTGGTCGAAATTTCGAGGACGAAAAGTTTATAAGTAGGGGAGAGTTGTAACGCCCGTTTTAATTAATATTATATTATATTAATATTTTCAAATTACCGATCAATATTTATTTTGCGATGAGAATATTTATATTAACCAATACATCTGATAATATATTTAGCGACGTTTTGTTCGGTCCGGTTTTTACTCCGTTCGGTTCGGTAAAATATTATTCGAACCGATATTTAATTCCCCGGAATTATTTTAATTAATTGAATTAATAATATTATTAGATGTTATTTAAGTGTTAATTTATATTAGTAAGTTAGGGGTGTGGGAAGCAATTGTAGAGAATTGGGTTTTCACCCTTGGCTTACTAGTAGAAATACCTTTATAAACCATTCCTTCCCCTTTTCCTTCCATTTTTCCTACACCAAGCAAACATAGAAACATGGAGGAAAAGAAAGGGTTTTGGGAAGAAGAAGAAGAGGAGCAAGAGAAGAGCAAGGTTGGGTTGTAGGATCATCAAGAATCATCCAAGCTAGAGGTAAGGGGGAGAATTTGTGTTATCTTGGGATAATATAGTTGGGTCAATGGGTAGATTAACATGAGTAGGTTGTTTTAGTTGAATCCCTAATTTTTTGTTGTGTTGAAATTGATTGTGTTGTGGTTGAAATTGAGGGATGTTTGGAGACCTAATTCAATGTCCATATTTTGAGTGAGCTGCTATTTTCCTGTGGCTTTTCCTTTTGAACCGTGGCCATGAATTCAAGTCATGATTTTGATTTTCTTTCTGTGCACTTTCGGTTCTATGTATGTATATGACCATGATTTAATACTATTTTCCTGTAGCTTAGCATCTCATTGTAATATGTATAATACTCCATGAACAAGTCTAAAACCAAGTTCATAAATTATATTGATTTCTACTATTTCTTGTAGCTGCAAATGTATTCCAAACGTGGCCCACCTTTTTTTTTTATAGTCAAGTCAATGTTTTAATTATGATTTCAATTGTTTCTATTTCTTCCCTGTGGCAATAAGTGAAACCATGATGTGCATAATTATGTGACACAATTCATTGTCACCACATGAGACAAAATCGTGTGACCATATAAACATGATGCCATCACCTTTTTCCTTAACCAAACTGTGTGGTACATTGAAGAAAAACAAACCTGTAGCTTGCAATTTTGTAATATATGTAAATACTAGTTTTTTTTTATACAATTGTTAATTTTCCATTCTATGATTAATTGAGATAGTACATATATAATAATGAAGAGTAGAAATTATGCAGGAAACGCAGATACCTGTTTTCAAATTTTGACAGTAGACTAAGAAATATTGAAAAACATTTCCGGTTTGTCCCGCCGAATTAGGCGGTATAATTAGTTGCCCGGAATTGGATGGAAATTTACGTGGTAGCTAAGTTTAATTAGTAGATTAACGTGATTCCGTCATTTTGTTAAAATTTGGTATTTTTGCGAAATGGATCGAAATTGCATTTTGGCTTGAATAATCATGTTTTGTACATGATGATGTGATGATTAAATTGATGTTGTTAATATATGCTTCCGATTTGTGAATGCATGACTTTTGGTGAATTTATTAGTGATGTTTGCATAATGCAATTATGATGCGGTGATATATTTATCTTGTTTTGGATAAATTATGGCGATGTGGGCTTTATGCCAATTTGGATGAGCGATGATGATGTCTTTGTGTTGTGTTGTTTTATTGTCGAGTCACATACATTGCATAAGCGAAGAAGGCTTTATGCCAAGCGATGATGGCTTTTATGCCGAGCGAAGATCGGCTTTATGCCAAGTGTCCCTAATTACGGACAAAATGATGGGTACCACATGCATAACATAGTCGTGTCTCATGGATTCCGTTATGTTTATGTTTGAGTTGTTTGGCGTTGGGTTTTGTCGATTGATGGATGATATTAAATTGTGATGATATGTGATGTGATGATGTTTGTGATGATATTGTGATGATGGGCTTTATGCCAAAAGTGAAGATGGGCTTTACGCCAAAAGCGAAGATGGGCTTTAGCCAATTTGTGATGATTTGTTATGTTGCTTATATTACTAGCATTATTTAATGTTGTTGGTTGATGTTGTTGTTTAAGACTACCATGTTAATTAGTGATGTATTAGCTCGTGACAATTTCGTGGTGACGGAGGGTATGTGCTGTTGCGATGTTTTATGCCGATGAGGTTATGGTGATATAGTGTAGATTATACACAATAGGATGACTAGTAAAGTAAGTGAGTTTTGATTATGTGTTGGAAGTACACTTATTAATCTATACCCTTTATAATTCCGACACTATATATTTATATATATTTTATCATGCCTTAATTATATGTTTTGGAGTATCTCACCCTTTACTTGTTTCGCCGTTACCTATATATTGGTAACGCAGTGTTTTGAAGATGGAGTCTATAGCTGTTGTTAGTCGAGTCGGTGTCGCTCTGATACGTAGCACTCGGGGTGAAATATTTATGTCGTCTTGTTGTTGTTGTTTTATTACTATTCCTTTTGTGAATAAGAACCATAATTCATAAAACATGATTTTGATGAGGAAGTTTAATAAAGGAGATGTTTTGATTTCTATGAATCAATTTATGTTTTCTCCGATGCTATGTATTCAAATTTATACTTTAAAGTAAACTGCTTTAAGGTGAGTTGTTTTGATGGTGTAACGCCAAGATTTAATTTATGAAATTTTAAAATTACTCTAATTTTGCATATTAAACTGGGGTAGAATTGGGGTGTTACATCGTAATTCGCTTTAATCATATGGATGTCTTTCAAAGACTAATCTTTTCAAGCCAGAAGAACAATATCAAAGAAGAAGTCAGGACATAACTCAAAACACGTTTTATCCTTGAATACCAGCAGGGATAGTTCTCAAAATTCTCACCTAAAACATGTATTGATCGTGTGTATCACTTATTTTGACTTAGTGCATATTTCAACCAATGCACAAACTCACCTGAGGCAGTTTTTATCGAAATAACATCTCTTGATCAAGACAATTGTTACAATCTAGATATGTTATTTGCGCAAGTATTTAGAGTCCTTTTCTTTTAATTTCTCTTGTGTCCTTGTTTGTGTCTCTCATATCTTTCGTTCGAATATGAGTAAAGTTAGAGTCTATGTAGGTTATGCCACTCAACTTGTGACAAACATAGGGAAAAAGGATAGTGTTCAGACATTGTTAAGTCTGAGGTCTTTTCTTTGCAGTTGTTTTTGCAAATATGCTAAGTCAGTATATTCTCTACTTTGAGTCTTGAACATAAATTATGTCTTGTGTTTTGAATTATCCAATATAGAGATCTGGTTCTCTATGTTTGTAAATGGATAGTCCAAGTATTTGTATTAGTTAATTGAGTCTCCTCTTATATTTAAAAGAGGAAGTTGTGTCAATCTGTGTCATAGCATAGTTCTCAGTTTGAGGAGGAGTATTTAGTATCTTCTTCCTCATATGCATCATGGCCTCAATATTTCTCCTTCTTTGTGAAGATGATGCCTATGGTGTTATGTTTCCTGTGCTATAGTGAGTTCTTCTTCAACAAGAATTTGCCTTAATATGGCTAGAAAGGGGGGGGAAGTGGTTACATTATCTCTAAAGAGAAACTTTTAAGGGGGAAACTTTGTGTGATTTGTGGGATCCTTAAAAGAAAGAGAGAACATTGGATCTGGACCAGCCACGAAGATGTCCTAGTACGATGTTTCAACATCATAAAAGAAGACTGAAGACTGTCACTTGTAAAGTTTGGAATATCATAAATAGTGACTACTGAAGACTTCTAAATTGCTGCTATTGGATTAAATTGTTTAAACCATGTATATTTTATTATGCTTCTGTAATACAAAGGTTATGTGAATTAGTTTTAGCCAAAATAAGCCAGAGGGGGATATTGTTAGTTCTCTAATTTTAGGATTGTCTTTATGTTTGCTAAAACTAATTCAGCCGCAATAGGTTAAATATGATTTATAACTTGTAAGAAGAAAGCAGGTTATAGTTCAATTTAATGGAGAAACATGTTGTGTTGAAATGTTTTAACATTTGGAACAACATGTCAAGAAGATGTCATGACATCGTGTTTGAGCTAATAGATTGGATTCTATTATGAAGCGTAATATTCTTGAGGAGAATCTTTTCACAATTGAAACAACTTACTTGTTGTTACTTGGAGCCCAAAATTATGGAGATATATTAGGGAGACTTTATAGGAGAATCTGTTGCAGATTTGATTGATTCTCTATTTGTTGTTATAACAATATGGAGATATTTGTGGAGAATATCTTGGAGCTGTTTTGGAGAATATTATGGAGCAATTTTAGTAGTAGTTTATTATGTCATTTTGTTATGTTTTGAAGGCTCAAATCGAGTTGAGTAATAGGCTATAAATAGAAACTTTATAACCTAAGTTTGGCACCAGTCGTGATTAAATATAATGTAGTTTTTAGGGATGAGTCTGTAGAGTGGACCTCCTGGATTGTGGGAAGGTCACCATGTGTACACCTTAAAGCCTATAGGTAAGAGAGTGTTATGTTCTAAGAGGAAACTATGAAGTAACTCCAAGGTGTGTACTAAGTTAGAAGCATATTGCTTTTAGTCTTAGTTAGTTTGTGTCACAAGTTGACTATTTTTGAGTTGTGTTTGGAGTGAGGTATCTCCAAGCTGATTGTGTTTGAAGCGTGGTATCTTCAAACTGTTTTTAGTTTTTTCTAGTATCACGGGTTGTGGTACTGAGGGAATGAGCGGAGGATTCTCATATCTAAGTGTGGTATCTTAGGTAGAAGGGTCATTGGGTAGTTTGATTAAGTGAGGAGGTGTAAACATGAAGATTTAGCTCCGAATTAATACTACTAATAGTGAACTTCATCACTAGCTTGGAAACCCCAAACATGTCATGACATCCTGAGTCTATCAACACCAAATTTTCAAGACCTTTGTTAGATTTTGAGTACGTGAGGTAATTATGAAAAGGGAAGGTATTAACATCCTTTCCATCTGTAATTATCTACAGGCTCTTAATTGCTTTGCTCACTTTTGAAAATTTGCTTTATGTGTGTGTGTTTTGAAAAATATTTTTTAAAGTATTTCGCTTTGACTTCGAATGATTCTTGTATCAGTCCTAAAGAATGTATACAAAGTGTTTGGAAATGTTTGTATGGAAAAATGTAACTTTGTAATGATTCTGTTGGAATGTATACAAAGTGTTTGTTTGAAAAGTATTTTGAAGGCAACATTGTAAGCATACATTAGCATTTCGAAGGGACGATCATCACTTATTCAGAGGCAAAACCGAGGGCGAGATCATATATTTGTAGGCAACATCAAGGGACTATCAAGGACTATGATCTTTGTGATGATTTTTGAATTGAGGACTTTTGCTAATGGTACCCCTACGTTCGAGGGACATGACCATTTTATTTGTAAGGCAACGAGAGAGGATACCCTAAGGTGTGAGTGGGTGCAAAAGAGTGTGTTTGATTCATATATGTTATCTTGATTGTTAGAGTGATCTAACGGTTGATTTTAAATCTTGTCATGCAATCCTATTAGCCATACATCTAAGCAGTGTATATGTACAGAAAATAAAGGTGCAGAAAATAAAAGTGCAGAAAAATAAAGTCCTAAGCTATTACAAGACTTTGGGCAGTTACATAATAGAGGTGCGAAAAGTAAAATGTGAGAATTTGCATCTACGCTATTACAAAAATAACCTTGCCACCTATACACTGATTTCTAGAATTTAAGTACGAAATGCGATAAATAAATAAAAGAAAAATATTTTGAGGTTAGTAAATATATTTAAGGTTAGTAAATCTAATTACTAGAAAGAAAAATATTTTTTGTGAATTTTCTAGATTGATTTTAATTATAAAAAAATTAATTAAAAGTTAATTAATGGTCAATTAAACAATTTAATTTAAATAGGGAGAAAAAAGAGAATATTTTTGGTGTCAAAAATTAAATAATTTAAAAACCTAATTCTAAAAAGAAAATTATTTTTGTGATTTTTGTTATATTTTAGAAAAATATTTAAAAGGAATTAAATTAGAAAAAGAAATTAAAAAAAATAAGGAAAAATAAGAAAATAAGGGTTAGTGGAACAAAGGGATAAAAATATATACAGACCTAGGGATCGAACCCATGTCCTTGTAGTCACCGACGGGCCTCCTTTGCCAACTGAGCTACATGTGTTAGCTGTTATGGAATGGAAATAATATAATATATAATAAAAGAAGATTTTAAAAATATATTTCAAAAACGCGCCAGGTTCATCGTCCCCAATTTAAATTCCAGACTTTTACCTACGGACAGATTACATTGCTATAGGCTTTACCTACGACCTTCATCCGTAACTAAAACTCCTGCAAATCACAAAACTTAAAACACAAAATATAAATTAGTTGTAAGACCATAGATCGATTGGGTTCGATCTCCTGAACATGACCATGCCCTCAGTTTTGTCTAATTTTGTATGTTTTCTAAAGCCCTAATTCGAAGCTATGAACCCTAGCCATGGAGAATTCGTATACATGCACTGAATCTCCAATCAAAGTTTCAGAAGCTTTTGATTGCTTGTAGGGGTCTGGAATGAATTAGGGGACACCGATAATGGTAATGATGGCCTTGGAATGGCTTGAATCGGAGAAATTCTTGGTGTGACAGTTGCTTGCAAGTCACAGATTTTTTGAGTTTGTCTAGGGTTCCTGGAGGCAAGAATTCTTCTGCTGATCATCTGGGTTCAATGTGCATATATTGTAGATGGATTTAGGTCAACAATTCTGATCAAGAATCAAGCTTTGAATGTAAAGATATTTGATTGAGAATTTGCACCAAATATTGCCTTTTTTGGATTCAATCATATTCAATCTCTTGCCAATCAAGGATATTTCGAAATTGTCAGCTTTTATTGTGTATCTTGGACTTCAAGGAAGTTGATTTTACAGCTTGCATTCATCAATTTGATTTTTGGTATTTTATTTTAATTAAAATTGGATTTAAATGAATTAATTCCAAAATAAATTAAATCATGGCCTGTGATTGGGCTTAGAGGCTCTTGACAAGGTTAGAAACAAGTTTGAATCAAAAGAATATGGGCCCATTTGGAAAATTTTCAAGTTTGATTAATATTTTTTTCATGTATTTCTTCAATATTTCCAATTTTTCCCAAGCCATAACTTGTTCCATTTTTGTCATTTGGGAGTGTTCTTGAACTTTTTGGAAATCTTAAGATGTCCTCTAAGATCTCCTTTTGGTTTCATCTTTATTGAAGCTTCCATGTTCATGTACACCTCTTTGGAAAAAGGTGACTTTTTGTTGACTTTTATAATGACCTATAATGTCTGGATCCATAACTCTAAAATGAAGCGTTTTTTGGAAAAGCTTGTGAGACACAAAATTATAGATAACTGAATTCCCTTCAAAATGAGCTTTGGTGGGAAAATGTTTGATAAAGTATGTGAAAGTTATGTCTGGTCAAAGTTTTGTTGACTTTTGATCAAAAAACCCTAATTTAGAAACTTTGACTTTTGATCAAATCTTGAATTTTCTTGATGAATCATGATCAACCCTTGTTCAAATGATGAATTTGACTTCAAAATCTTTATCTTGACCAAAAATGACGAATTTTGACTCTATGTTGACCACAATTGACTTTTTGTCAATTATAACTGATTTTTAGTCATCTGAGCAATTGACTGAGCAAACTTGAGTTGTGAGGATTGAAACTTGGCATGATGATGATTTGAAACATATGAGGAGACATGATGATCACTTGAGGCATTAGAACTCATCTTTGACTTGAGAGAATCAAAACCATAGTTATGGGTTGATTGCTTAGGAGAGGGTTCATCTGGCCAACCCTTGAGGAACTCTTGAGTATAGAGATGTGTATTGACTTGAAAAAATAGGAGGTAAAATTTTGGGGTATAACATTCACCAATGTTAAAGAAATCTCGTGGAACTGCTTGTAGAGCATAATTCCTGTTTGGATCAAAAGGGTCTTGGATATAGTAACATTGATGAACTTGACAAGGTAGTACAAACATGTCATTCTTATAAATTTTCTTATTGCAACGTACATAAGTAAGTCCGTATTTGTCTTTTTCAACCTCAAACCAATCGCATTTAAACAACACAAATTGAAGTTGCCATAATAGTATAACTCAATTATATCTACAACTGCTCCATAATAAGTGATATGTTTTGTCCTAGGATTTCCATCCTTGGAGCTAGCAAAGCTTGAAGTTAGTGAAACTAAAGTTACACCAGAATTTTGAGCTTTGTGATTTGTATCTCGTTCTTAGTATGGAACATATATCCATTAATGATGTAGCCTAGATACTTTTTGCAACAAAATTAGGACCTCTAGAAAGTTTTTCAAGTTGTAATGGCACATCATCTTTATAGGCACGAGTTTTAAACCATTCACCAAAATCTTTACTTTGCCTTTTGTCCTTGGTACACTTCTATTTGTTAGTGTTTGAATTAACACCGTGATCATCCTAACTATAAAAGTCAACAATGCATATGTTAACATAACTCTAAAAGAGGATTAGAAGATGATACATAGGAGAACAAATAGTTATTGTAGTAACGATGTAAATTTGAACTTCATAGCAATTGAATAAGATATATCGATGGGCATCATCCTTCGATTTTGCATCAAGATGAAATGGTTCACCCCCAAAGGACGATTCCATTTGTAAAGTAATCATCTAAATCGCTTCAAGTGAATCATCAACATCATAATTCGACTCTTTCTATTAAACCTTTTATCCGCATTTTATGCAAATACCTTGAGCAAAATGTTATAGCTTCTTCACCAGATACCTCTTGGCAATAGAACCTTTAGGATAAGCTCTATTGCGCATAGTTCATGAGTTTACATAAGTATCTTTCGTGGATACATCTATCGAAAGTGAATAGACCACCCAATGTAACTTCATTTACTAAGTGAATAGGCAAGTGAACCATTAATGTAGAAACTTGGAGGAAATATCATCTCCAATTGACAAAGTATCTCGCAATCTCCTCTTCTAAGTAATATAAATCTTCCACTTGTATAACTTTCTTACAGAGAACTAAAAAGAACCAGTAGAATTAGTGGGTTGCAACCACAGGCATTGTACTTACTACAATTGCAACATATAGTGTAACATGAAATTTGCATCATGGCTCTTGTAACCGTATATTTTTTTGTCGACAACTTGTATGAAGTTTGAAATATTTGATGCAGTCCCATCCAATAACTTGGCACCCTTTATAACTCCAAAAAAAATTGACTTCTCGTGCGGAGTCATTGAGAAACATGCTTTTGCAAACTCTACACGTCCTCCACCAATCTCCTTGATGAAGTCTTTCTAATTCCCAAATCTTGCAAATCATATAGGGCTTTAATATGATCTGTTGTCTTCCCCGTGATGTCCAAATGAGTTCCAAGAATACTATCACATATGTTTTTTTCAATGTGCATTACATCTAGATTATGGCGCAATGTATTTTGAGCCCAGTAAGGAAACTAAAAAAAAATTGAACTCTTCTTCCATGGGTCATCAACTTTCTTCTCTTTCATCTTCTAGAATTCATTATTGAAATCTTTTAAGGTTTCAAGGATTTCTGTCCGGTTTAACATGCATGGTGCAGTACTATGTTCTTCTTCTCCATTAAATGATTTGACATCTTCTCTCCAATAATGAGTTCTCGGTAAAAATATACGGTGGTTCATATAACACATCTTATGAGTTTGTTTAAGGTAGAACGAATTGGTGTTAGATTTACAACATGCACATGCCAATTTTTCCT
>CM038793.1:136781280-136878060 GCA_021764765.1 Vicia sativa | reverse complement strand
TTTTCTTCATTAAGAGTTGTTTTGATTCTTTTTTAAAAGAAGATTTTGTTAGATGCTTTAAAGGTTTCTACTCCGAGGCTATTTTGTCAAAACCTTTATATCCTTTTTTTTAACATTGTTCTATTCACCTAACTGTTGGACACGATTGATGATTATCTCATTTGTCTTGTAGGTTATGTTTACAAAATCATTTCCGTTGTTACGGAAAGATTAAATACGATCTTGAAATTTATCATTTTTCTCGTGTCAAAGTGCTTTCAGTTCGAAAGATAATTACTTGACTAGAGTTTTGGTGGTAAACGTAGTGGTGGATTTTCCTAATAAAGAAGGAAAGTTTGTCTTATTTTCAAAGTTGATTTTGAAAAGTCCTATGATAAAGTTAGTTGGAATTTTCAAATTTATGCTAAGAAATATGGGTTTGGGAAGTTTTGATGAAATTGATGGAAGCGCGATTTTACTAGCAAAATATCTGTTGGTAAAATGATAGTTCTAATAAGGAGTTTTCGATCGAGGGATTTGAGACAAGGTGACCTCTTTCTTAATTTCTTTTGTGCTTATTGTAGAAGGTTTGAAGGATTGGTTAGTAAGGCCGTTGAGAATGGTTATTATAACGATTTTAAAATTAACGGTAAATGTTTCATAGACATCCTTCAATTTGCCAATGGTATGTTAATGGTGGAGATGCTAGTTGGAAGAACCTTGGGAAATCAAGACGGTGTTAAGGGCCTTTGAGCTTGTGTCGTTTGGGATTAATTTCCATAAAGTAAACTTATTCAAAGTAAACTTATTCAAATTAATGTTAATCCTCACTTTATGGAAGTTTCTACTAGATTTCTTTCATGTAGGAAGGAAGAAAGAGTTTATTTTTCATGGTATTTCTATCGAATAAACCTAGAAGAATTTCAACTTGCAAGGGCTTGTAAGTAAGATGAAGAACCTACTTGTGTTGGAGTGGTCGATGGTTAGTTTTTGGGGTAGGCTAACTCTTCTTAAATCTTTTGTCCTTCAATTATATAAGGGTGCATGGCTTAATAAGAATTGAAGACTTTAACTGGGCTTTGCTTCACAAATGTAGATGGAGGATTTTAGTCTAATCGGATGCTTTATGGTATAATGTATTGAAAGATCAATATGGTGATTAATTTTGTGTGGTGCACTGGTGCCTCGAATAGGAGGTTTCACTCGATTTGATGGAGGGACATTATTTGTCTTGATAAGTCTTTTACAGTGACATTTTTGTTTCTAATTACATATTTTAGTTTGGAAATGGTTACATGAATTCCTTTTGGCATTCGCTTGGTTATATTCACCATTAACGATCGTCACGTAAAGGTATCCGCTTGCAAGTATATTTTGATTACTTTAAATTGTTCTCATATTATCGAAAGATTTCTATGAAAATATTTTTTATAGAAATTTGAAAATGTTTTCAGAAATAAAAGTTGTGATTTGTATTGTGAGAATGAGAAGAAGTAGCATAAACATGAGATATGTGTGAGAATGGGTGATTTTAACATAAACATTGAGTTATGCTTGAGAATAAAATTAGTGGTAGAATTGGTTATAAAAGGCGATAATGGAAATAATGGGTGAGTGGAAAAATGAGATTAATGGTTGGAGATTTGGTTAAGCACCTTTGGGAAATCAAGGTGATGTTTAGGCCTTTGAGCTCGTGTTAGGGTTGGGATTAATTTCCATAAAAGTAAAATTATTGAAATTAATGTTAATCCTCACATTATGGAAGTTTCTACTAGTTTTCTATCATGTAGGAAGGAAGAAAAAAATTATTTTTCATGGCATTTATCTGTGAATAAACCTAGGAGAATTTCAACATGGAAGGGGCTTGTAATTAAAGATGAAGAACCGAGTTTCGTTGGAATGGTCGTATGCTTAGTTTCGTAGGTAGGCCAACTCTTCTTAAATCGTTTTTTCTAGTTTTCAATTTTTATACTTTATTTTTATAAAGCTTTGGTGAAAATCACAAAATAGATTACAAAGTTACAAAGTAATTTGTTGTGGGAGGTTCAGAGGATCATAGAATGATTTATTGAGTGAGTAGGAGGATGTTTACCTTCCAATTGATAAGGATGGCCATGGCTTAAGAAAAATTGAAGACTTTAGCTTGACTTTACTTAAATAGAGATGGAGGATTTTAGTCTAATTGTATGCTTTATGGTATAATGTATTGAAAGATCAATACGATATTAACTTGCTGTGTGGTGCACTGGTGGTTAGAATAGGAGGTTTCTCACTTTGATTTGATGGCGGCAATGAGGAAAGACCAAAACGGCAAATGGAGATCATGGAAAAGAGAAACTGATATGGCGCAAATGAGACAATTTATGCAAGGATTTGGTGGAAATCAAAATGTTCGTGACGAAACGGAGATGATTTTGACATTGACAGCTATACCATCCAAGATGATCCATAAAATTAATTTTTATTTATTTTGTTTTTAAATTTAAATTTGTGTAAGATATTAATTAATTAAAATGCTTAATTTTT
This sequence comes from Vicia sativa, assembly GCA_021764765.1. NCBI lineage: Eukaryota > Viridiplantae > Streptophyta > Magnoliopsida > Fabales > Fabaceae > Vicia > Vicia sativa. Next base: position 136,875,555 of record CM038793.1, on the reverse strand, counting down.
AGTATACTAAATTTTAGTTTATTAGTTTTATTATATTAAATTTTACTATATAATTTTAGTTGAGGTTATAGAGGTTGAAAAGGTTATTGGTGTGAAGAATACAAATAAAATAAATGTTACAATATTGAAGGGCTCGAAGATCGATTAAAATCAAATCTAGACGATCGATCCTATAGGCATTTGTATTCAAGTATGTAGTGGCAGATTCACATAGTCCAAATCGTAGTCGACTTGCATTTTAGAAAAAATAAAAAAACGCTTAAGACCCTTTATAGTCCCTAACTTATAACTCTGAGTCCATTTTAGTCCATTTTCTTTTAAAAGCGTCAATTTAATCCTTTATCTACTCAAAGAGATACATATAAGCCCTTTTCGTTAATTTTTTAGAAATGACATTAAATATTGCATATGTGGCATATGAGGTGGCTTTTCTTATTCACCACCTTCTTCTTCAATGTATATTCTGGGTTTGTTTATTTTTTGGGACTACTAACTATTTCTTTCTCGAGGTGGCTTTTCTTCACCGCATTCTTTTTTCTCTATTTATGGAAATAATTTTTTTTACATATTATATAGAATCCCATTCGTTTAACCTTAAAACTATAAAGATTAATTCCAATTAAAAATAATAGAAATCATAGTTTCTGTAAGACAAGATCCATTAATTCACACTCTTCAACATTAAACTACAAAGACCCAATTTTTTATTTCAAGACTATAGAATTATTGATGAAAAAACATGGCTATTCCAATTTGTTGTTCTTCCTGGAAGAATTCCAACACAAATTAAATGAAAGTGTGGAATTTTTTTCTATTTCAATGTGTTGTACAATCCTTTGCCATCAAGATCACAAAATTCGTTTCAAGACCCAATTTTTTCTGAAAAATACTTTCCTATTCTAAACTATAAATTATTCAAGACCCAATTTTTTCTTCAACATTGATCGAAAATTTGTTTTCTTCATCGCCGAAAGAAATTGAAAAAATGATTTTCAATAGAGAAAGATCACAAACCCAGATCTATAATCACATATCCAAAAATGATATTGACATACCCACATCTATATCCAAGTGATGGAAGAGAGTGAACCGGAGTAACCAGCTTGCAGTCACCACGCTTGTTGTAAACAATGTCTCCTTCATCCCATCACCATACTTTCCATCCAGCAAATAACCTCTTTATAGTTTTCAGTGTGCGAATTTGGGAGAAAGAGAAGATGACAAATTTAGAGACGTGCCCTAGATATTTTGAGGTTGAATCGGGGAAAGAATGATTATTAAGGGAGAAAGAGGGCATTGAAGGTTGAATTGAAGATGGTGGAGTTCAGGGTCTTTGGATTTATCAAAAGAAGGTGGATTTTTAGAGTTTAGTTTTGATGGAATGCATAAAGAAGACAATCATATTTTTTCGTTTTTTCTGAAATTTTTTTATCAATATTTCATTTTTTATTTCTTTTATTTGTTTGCATTTTATAATATATTTTATTTATTACGTAGTACATATATAGCCTCCATCTTGACAAAATCAATGTCATTTGTCATATAACTTTGATTTTGACTAATGGTTCTAGCAGAAAGGACAAACGTGCCACATTCTTGAAAGGTAAAGAATCAAATTGGTCGCTTTAAAAGAAAAGTGACCAAAACGGACCGAAAATATATATAAGAGAACAAAAGGATGTTAAACCTATATTATTATTATTTATAACTTTAAAACTAAAAAAATTGAAGATTTCAGAATGTTGTATTAGATGGGAATCAAACCCACAACATATATCTTTCAAAATACGATCTCTAATTATCTTAACAACCATAATTAATTTTAACAATAAATTGAAATTTATTGATAACTTATAGTATATATTTTGAAATAATTAACTAAAATTATTTATAGCATTATATATATATATATATATATATATATATATATATATATATATATATATATATATATATATATATATATTTGAATAAATTAGATGAAATTAATTTTGTTGGTAATTATCGAAATTAACTATTAATTATAATATTAAAAATTATTAAATAACTATATATATATTTATATTTTATTTAATATATTATTCAAATATATTTCAAACATCAAATATCAAATGTGTGTGAAACTATAAAGAGGTTATTTGCATGAAAATAGAATGCAGCGAGGTAGGGTGTTCAAAATCAAACCAACCCAATAGAAAACCGCGAATCAAATCAAACCAAACCAAAATCGCAAAAATCGTTTGGTTCGGATTAGTTTGGTTCATTTTAACAAAACCGATGGTTTGTTCGGTTCATGGTTTGTATTTTGGAAACCAAACCAAACCGAATCAAACCGCATTATGTTAGAACCTAAATTTTACTTAACGCATCTAACCCAAACGTAAACCTATTATACATTAGCCTTATGATTACAAACAATTTTCTCATCTTTACACACTAAAAAATAAGCTTATTTGCCACGTGAAAATAACGGCAAACATAAAATCACGTCACAAAACAAAAATAGCGACGTGAGCATTTATGTCATGGGGACAAGTGGCAGATGACGTGATTTTCATGTCACTAATTAGTGACGTGAAAATCACGTGGCAAAAGCTTTGTATAGGGAACGAAATGTACATGTAAATTTTAGTAGCGCGTGATTTTCACGTCACTAATTAGTGACATGAAAATCACGCTACATGTGACATTTTTATTTTAAAAAATTGTTTAGTAATTACTTTTATATTAATTAATTTATGTAATAAAATTTAAATAATAAAATTTATATAATAAAATTTAAATAATAAAATTTATATAATAAAATTTAAATAATAAAATTTATATAATAAATTTTAAATAATAAAATTATATAATAAAAGTTAAATAATAAAATTTATATAATGAAATTTAAATAATAAATTTATATAATAAAATTTATATATTAAAATTATTAGAATAATAGAATTTTCTTATATATTTGAATAACATAATTTTATAAAATAAAGTCATATAATAAAATTTTATATAATTTAATATTTTAAAATGATAAAATAAATATCTTACATAAATGCAAATTTACAAACAAAAGAAATAAAATGTTTTACGGGCATCTTCACTCGGATAATTATCGAGATCAAGTCATCAAGTCCATCATCATCCTACCGTGTATCGTGAACATGCCGATTTCCACCACCCGCGTAAACCTTCTCATCCGCCTCCATATCGATTGCCTCTTCCGTCATCTCCAACTGTTGCTCTCTTGCCTCATTGTCTTCATTTGGCCTCCATCGGCCTCGACTGGCCGGCCAATTGTCGTATCGTTTAAGCCGATCCGTGTCGATTCTTGACGTGACCTCCTCTCCATCTCTAAGTCGTTGAAACAGATTACGATCACCAACTCTCAACCCGCCGCCAAATTTCCTCCCGCAAAAGCAACCATTAGGCCTTTTCATTAACCACTTCATTCCAAATGTAGAAATCAACATCACCATTAAGCGGCCCCTTCCTCATTGAGGATTGTGTTCCGAAAATTTGCAAGCAATGTCCGATAATCATCCTACACATACATTAAATAATAAAATTAAAAAAAAATTTATACTAAATTAAATATATTAAACTATACTAAACTATACTAAATTAAATAATAAATTATATTAAACTATATATTAAACTATACTAAATTAAATAATAAATTATACTAAATTAATACATGTATGTATTAAACTATACTAAATTCAAATATATTAAAAATTGTCACGTGATTTTCACAAATCAACTTATGAATTGCCACGTGATTTTCACGTGGCATTTATCGCCCACATGAAAATATTCACATGGCATTTATCGCCACATGAAAATATTCACTTGACAACTCCTACTATAAAATTGGGTTTCAGTCCACTTCTTCCTAGGAATGTTCTATCGTACATCCAACTACGATAATACCGAAAATATTCCATACTGCACATTTATACAATCATTGTCTTTTTCATTAGAGATATTAATCAACTTAAACGTATAAATAATCTTCCTGGATTTGTTTAATTAACTATTAACTTTAACTTTAACTACTATGAATAAATATAAATTTTGCTTTTTTATATATATACTAACATATAAATAAATATTCAAATGTAAAATATATAATTTTTTATTATATAACAATAATATCAAAAAACAATAATATAATATATTTACTTTTTATTATATATACAATAAAAATATTAAAAACAATAATGTAATATATAGACTTTTTATTATATATACTTTTTAAAATTATGTATTTTATAAATTATTATTTTAATGTTTCCTTTTATTCATATTTTAACATGTATATTATAATTTTTATGTGTTAACATGTATATTATATTTTATGTGTTAACATGTATATTATATTTTATGTATTTTATGTGTTAACATGTATATTATAATTTTTATAAATGTATATACTAACAAATTTATGTTTTAAATTAGAAAAAAATTTATATGTTGTTAGTTTTTATATTATATTTTTAATATATATTGTTTTAAATATATATATATATATATATATATATATATATATATATATATATATATATATATATATATATATATATATATATATATATATATATATATATATATACTTTTTAAAATTAAAATTATGTATTTTATAAATTATTATTTTAATATTTCCTTTAATCATATTTTTAACATGTATATTATAATTTTATGTGTTAACATGTATATTATATTTTATGTGTTAACATGTATATTATAATTTTTAAAATGTATATACTAACAAATTTATGTTTTAAATTAGAAACAAAATTTATATGTTGTTAGTTTTTATATTATATTTTAATATATATTGTTTTAAACTATATATATATATATATATTTTTATTATATATACTTTTTAAAATTATGTATTTTATAAATTATTATTTTAATATTTTCTTTTTTTCTTCATATTTTTAACATATAAATAAAAAACTAAAACTAATATAATTTTTTTTTATAATATTTGTTTTTAAATTTATGTGTTAACATATATATTATAATTTTTATAAATGTATATACTAACAAATTTATGTTTTAAATTAGAAACAAAAATTTATATGTTGTTAGTTTTTATATTATATTTTTATCATATATTGTTTTAAACTAGAGAGTATGGAATATCTCTAATAAAATTGTTGTTATTAGAAAATAAATTTTAATATTGTTTTCTGTTTTCTAAAAATTTTAATTTTCATGTATATTCAAATTTTTGTTATTTTATATGTATATACTAAAAATTTTTATATATATATATATAAACATAATATTAAAAATCTTATATGTATATAACAATAATATTAATGAATTTTTTATATTTACAATAATATTAACAAATTTTTTATATTTTTAATTTCTGTTTTTAAAAAATATTATTTTACTAAACCTAAAACTAAATTTAACCTATAATACTAACTTATCATTTTAAATTCATTTTAACTATATTAACCTAATACTAACCTAAAACTAAAATTAACTAAAATATATTTTAATTCAAATAAACATATATAATACAAACAATACTAACCTACATATATATAATACATATAAAATAAATAAAATAATGCAAAAATACCTCTATGTTCTTCAATTTAATTTTCCCCTCTTCTATGAATCTTCCTCAATCTTGTTCTTCTAACTTCTACAACAAAAACACAAGTTTTCTTCAATTTTTTATTACAATAATAAACATCAAATAAATAAAATTCAACAAAAATAACATATACCTCAAAATTCAACTCTACAACGATTGATTGCCTCAGTGTAATTAGGGTTAGAAGAAATTTGTCACTAATTTGGGTTTGGAATTTTTAACAATGGAGTTGGGTGGGTTTGGGGAAGAAACTGAAAAATGGAGAAGATGAACAAAAGTTTAATGTTTTGCTTTGCCTGCGTGTGTATAACCGGTGTGTTTTGGAAATTGAAATATAAAGCCACGAATGACGTGATTCACACGTCGCAACCTTGCCACGTACAATCACGCCGCTACCTCCTCAACGGTATAAATAATTACCACTCGCCACATCGCATCAAGTCATACTTTTTATATTTTTTCCCTCAATTGTAGCGACGTGAACATAATGTCACTACCAAATTTCAAAAAGCAATCCATCTCCTCCAATTAAAACCGCCGAATTAATTAATTTATTTTTAATACAAAGTGTAGCGACGCTAGTCACGTCGCAACCTATTTTTTCAAAACCCAACTGACTTCCCGTGGTTTCATTTTTAATTAATAAAATTTTTTGTGACGTGGTTATCACGTCGCTACTAGTCTTTTTGACTCACGTGATAACCACGTCGCTAATATATGTCGCTGGGGGATGTTTTTCTTGTAGTGACAGTTATAGTTTCAGTTTCAATCTTCTTAAATATCTCATAACATTATCACTTCATCTTCACTAATTACATCTTTCCTTCTTCTCTTAATCTCTACTCTTATATTCTTTCCTTTTCACGTTCTTATTTTTATGCAATTTTTCTCTCTTTTAATTTCATTTTATCGCACATCTTTATCTCTAATTTCTCCTCTCTTATGTTATTTCTTTTTCATCTTCACTATTTTCTCATCTCTTCTATTTTGTTTTGTTTTATTTTAATATTTTTTATATTGTTTTATGCTATTATTTTATGTTTATTATTCACTTTTATCTAATCTAACTTTTACATATTAAATGGAAAGTTATTGTCCAAATATGATTAGTTTTTTTGTTATAATTTAGTAGTGTATCATGTGTGAATGACCAAATATAAATTTATGTTGTCATATATATGTGAATATATGACTCAACAAATTATTTGTAAAAAATCGAACCAACCGCACCGAACCAAACCGCATTGGTTTGCGGTTTGGTTTTTAAAAGTCAACCGAACCAAACCAAACCGCATGCCTTTTTCTCTCGCGGTTCGGATGATTTTTTTACGTCAAAACCGTCCAAACCGCACCGCGAACACCCTAGTTGAGAGTATGAATTGGTGCGTTTATTAGTATATATTATTCAAATACATTTCAAACTTCAAATATTGAATGTATGTGAAACTATAAAGAGGTTATTTGTATGAAAATAGGATGCACTTGAGATTATGAATTGGTGAAAGAAGAGAGAGTATTTATTTTTCTTCATGTTATTACTTAGAGAGTTAAGTTACCTATCCTATTTAGTTGTAATGTAATTGAATCGAGTGTGATTTTATCGTATAATAACTATTTTTGTTTGGAACTTTCAGTGGTGAAATATATTATATATTTGCAACATTATATTCAATTAGTAGTAGTCTACCGTGTGAATGCATGACAAATCTTATTGAATTATGTTGATAAAATATAGCTAAAAAATAATTTAAGTGTTGTAGATTAATTTATTTTTTATGAAAATTATTAACAATTTAATAGCTGTATTATGAAAAAACAATAATTTTTTTTTTAATTTTAACAAACATATAGCTAAGAAATAATTCAAGTATTTTAGATTGATTTATTTTTATAAAAATTATTAACAATTTAATTGTTGTATTATCAAAAAACAAAAATACGTATTATTGTTTTTGTATTTAACAAAGCAATTTATCTTGTATTAGTAAATAATCTATCTATTATAAATCTATAAAAATGAAAGTACTTGGATTTACCACAACACCCTTTCTGAAAGAAAAAAAAACAATTTGATCTATTTTAAAAGGGTAATAAAGTAACTATGACAAATGCTTGCACCACATTCATTTGGAGCTGATGTGTCACTCCCACATTTTTTCTCCATTTTTCTAATTTTCTTTTTTTACACTAAATTACACTAAACAAATGAATTTATTAATTTATTAATATAATATATTAACCCTAATCAAAAGCCAACGATTCAAAATTTCTAGGAATACCAAACGTGTTTCCCTTCTCCATGCCTTATCATTATCTCTCTCTGAATCAATATTCAAATTACAATGGGAAACCAACACATAACGCAGCTTTTCCAAATCTCACCCGTGTCATCTTTCCTACCTCCATTTTGTTTCTCCCAAACCTTCTCATCATCAATCTCCTCACTGTTCTCTTACTTCCAACAACCGGTTTCCTCTGCTTCTTCTCCTAAACTCACCTCTTTCCATATACCTTCACCGAAACCCTTCATTCTCTCACGGAACCTCCTTCGAACTCCTCTCGCCGCCATACGCAACTTTGTTCCACCTCCACCATCAATCTTTCGTCGATCTCCTTCACCGCCACCATCATCTTCATTCTCATCGACAACAGCTCCTCCGCTCAACATCATCCCGTTGCATCCTCTGCTCCTTCGTACTGTAAGCATTGATTTCTTTCTCGCGCTTGGTTTGTAAAATTTTGCTTTTCCTACTACAAGCATTCGTGTATTCTATAGGACTGAAAAGACAGATACGGGTCTAATGTATCAAGGTTGATACATATGTGCTTTTTATGCATCTATGTTGTTGATAGTTTAGACAGGGAGAATTGGGAAAGCAAAGCAAGAATTTCCGTGATGAAGTAAAACTTACTGCAAAGGCACACACACCATGTTATTACCAATGACTTTGAACTTATCTATGGATTACTTGCGAATATCATAAATGACCCATATATGCCCAACAGTGTCATCTTGGTGTTAGCCAACAAACAGAACCTGGTATGTGTATCTTCTTGATATGTGTTCTACTTCTTTTTTTCTGAGAAAATAAAATAAAGTTGTGCTTTAGAAAGTAGTTGCTGAATTGTATTCTGTTGGTGCATCTAATCAGAATAATTTAGATTAATTAGATAAATGTTTATTGGCATGTTTGTTGGCATTTTGCATAAGCATAAGAATTGTTCGAATTGAAGTGTTTTTCATTTTGATGCTAAGTTTTTAACAATGTATACGTTTCTTATTTTCTCATATGGCTCGTTAGGTTTGGCATATCAATTGTAGTCATGTGAAGAAAAGGTAGAGATAGTTGTGGAAGATTGTTGTTAGATGTAAGCATTTGTGGTCTGTTACCAGTTCTCAGAATAAAGAGCACTTGGAGCTTATTCTCTTTGATTCAAAGGTATTATAAAATTTAAGCATTTTGTTATACCATACTGATTTTGTGATAACAATTCTGCTATACCATACTGATTTCTATGGCAGTTCTACTATACCATACTGTTTTTGGGCTTTTTATGGCAGGGTGTGGGAGCAGCCTGAATCAATGAAATTGCTCTTGGTCCGCAATGGAAGCAACATAACTCTGCAGCTTTACAAAATATCCTCGAGGTATGTTGCATTTTGTGAAACACTACAAATTTGAGAAAACCAAATTATTATAAATTGATTATTTTTCTCTTAATCTATTCAGGAAGCAAAGGCAAAAGATTTGTTAGAGAAAACAACAGAACCTATGCTAATGTCAACAAAACTTTGTATAGTTTCTTGAACATCACTATAAATAGGATATACTAAATTTGCTTCTGCAATGTATCTACTTTAGTATTCTTATGATGCATCCGATCGTGAAATATTATATCATATCATTGGATGTGCAATGTAACACCCTAATTCTATCCAACGTTTATTTAAATATCGAGTGCCAAAAGTTTCACAAATATGAGGCATTACACTTCATAAAATAAACCGTCAACTTAAAAGCACGCATAATGGATACATAGCACATTTAATTCCAAGAATTTATAGTAATTATTTATTCATCAAAATACTTCATATTTATTCAAAAACTACACAATGGATTTATAATATTTTCAAAACTCCAAACGAAAATAGCATCTTTCAAAACAACTTAATTCAAGGAACAATTTCAAAGTATTAACTTCAATAATGCAATGGAAAACAATATAAAATCAAATATGCTTATTCCCCGAAACGACGAGCGACGACGCCAAAAGCTACTAAATGCTTTACTCGTTACCTGCACGTTACCAATATAAAGGTAACGGCCAACAAAAGAAAGGGTGAGATATCTACCAATATAAACAGGTGTATGATAAATAATATGTTAGGATTAAATCATATAAAATTATCACAACACAACTAACACGTCACGATAATTCCCAAGTCAACAACACAACACACTTCATTCGTTAGCAACAACATGTAATTACTTCGCAATTAACAACGACATGACTTCAAATGAGACTCATACAATGCAAATGCATGTGGTACCGGTGGAGTAAACTCCCTTCACTAAAATTGCCAGTTATCAGAGGCACAAGCATAAGTCTTCTTCAAATATCCGCCAATACAGGCCTTCACAAATGCAAAATGAAATGCGATGCTACAACATGCAATTAACAATATAAATTCACTTCACAAGGCATACGCTTATCTCACTGTTATTACCAATAATCAGAGGTAATTATCACACCGAAAACACCTCGCAACTTCGCATAATACAACATACAACAATATATTCATCGCTAATTATTCGCAAACACAAACAACAATGTCCATAAACCGGATGAATCAACTTACTCAGCTGTACCTGCAAGTCAGCAAATTTGACACTATTCCAACAAAATAAATCAACCGAATTTACCTACTAATTTATCTTAGTTATCCCTCAATTTTCGTTAAATTCAACAACTAATTATACCGCCTAATTCGGACTGTTTTTATTATTCGCTATTGAATATTCTATATTGCAATTGTTGTTTCGTAAAACTACTAGATCGCTATTTATTGCATTCTCGCTACAAGTATCTACCTGTCAATTTTGTTGTCCTACTACATATATATTTGTTTCAATCTAATGGTTACTTATGTTTTAAAAGAATGATAAACCTGTTAACTTCTATTACTAACTATTTCCACCACTTTATTACCAATATGTCAATTCATATGCTACTAAATTTAACTAAAGTTCATAACTAAAATATCAATAATTTAGTAAAGATGTATTATTATTTAAGTTCCAACTTACCCTACCAACAACTTTAAACATGTTAGAATAATGCAAAACAAATAAAAAGTGACTTTTAATAACTCAAAACAACTCTGACAATTTGATTGGTACTCTAACAACTCTATTGACATCTCTATTGGAATTAAAATTAACTTAATTATTCAATTAACTCAAATATTTAACTCCTAAGTTTTATATTATTATTATTATACTAATTTAATATCATAGATTATAAACTTACAATAGATTATTAATTTATAACATAAATTTTAAGCGTAAAAGAAATTAGATTTCTCATAGAAACATTGTTACAATTTCATTAGTTTTATGCTACAGTATTTTAAATTGATTCCAATTGTAGTTTCTTATAAGAATATATGGATGCTATAGTGACAAATTGCTACTCTCACGTTTAGATCCTACTGCCACTATAGTGTATAAAATATTAGTTTGAATTTTCGGATTACTCTCAATTGCCGGTACAGGAACGTGATGCTATCAATCATCTTCCTAATGGTCATCTCTACCAAACATATAAATTAATGAAAACTGAGATACAGTGCGTATAAATATATACTATTAATAAAGTTACACTACATATATGGATGAAACATCACTACAGGTATATACATATTTTACCGAGATAACACATACAAATTTAATCTAAAAAAAATTCAATTTTTATAAACCCAATCTTACACACTATTCATCATATATTCTATTATAAGTCAGAATTTCACCGATCAATCATCACCAACAATACCAGTATACAATTAAACAATTTATTTTACACACAATCTACGCAAACGGAGATAATTCCATACAATTTCATCCCATATACGATTCATCATAAACCCGTTTAGATAGTTAGAACCCCACCCCTTACCTTAAATTTGACGGTGGTTATAACTCCGATCGAATTTCTACTTTCCGGTTCCGATTGTGTACTTCCGGTATCTCTCTTAGCCCTAGTGCCTCCACTTTCTCCTTGAATTTTCCTTTTCTCACGTACCAACCCTATTCCTATTATTTCCTTCCTTTAAATACTCCTTTAAATACTCCTTAATATAATACTCTATTAATAATTAATTATTTATTCTACTCCTTTAATAATTCAAATATTATTCTATCATATATTCTATCATATATTCTATTATATATTCTATTTGGCCAATTTAATTAATACTTCCCATTTTATTCCTCACATTAAAATAAAACTCACTAAATACTTTAAATTAATTAGTTTTTACTCATAATAATAATTCTCCGATTAAATCGATTATTCACTTAATTTCTTCTTCAACTAAATTCCAACTAATAATTCCTTAATAATTCATTTAAATAATTAAATGATTTCCCGGGTGTTACATGCAATATCTTCATCCTCACGCATCGCATCTATTGATCGTAGAACAACTCTGCAGCTTTACAAAGTATCCCCTCGAGGTATGTTGCATTTTGTGAAACACTACAAATTTGAGAAAACTGAAATTATTATAAACTGATTATTTTTCTCTCAATCTATTCAGGAAGCAAAGGCAAAAGATTTGTTAGAGAAAACAATGAACCTATGCTAATGTCAACAAAACTTTGTATAGTTTGTTGAACATCACTATAAATAGGATATACTAAATTTGCTTCTGCAATGTATCTACTTTAGCATTCTTATATTCTTATGATGCATCTAACTGTGCATCACATTGATCGTAGAATTTGCTTGAACCCAACCCCTCAACTCAATTGGAGCTTATTCTCTTTGATTCAAAGGTATTATAAAATTTAAGCATTTCTGCTATACCATATTGATTTTGTGATAACAGTTCTGCTATACCATATTGATTTCTATGGCAGTTCTGCTATACCATACTGTTTTTGGGTTTTTATATGGGTGTGGAGCAAATCAATGAAATTGCTCTTGGTCCACAATGGAAAGGTATTATAAAATTTAAGCATTTCTGCTATACCATACTGATTTTGTGATAACAGCTCCGCTATACCATACTGATTTCTATGGCAGTTCTGCTATACCATACTGTTTTTGGGTTTTTTATGGCAGGGGTGTGGGAGCAGCCTGAACCAATGAAATTGCTCTTGGTCCACAATGGAAGCAACACAACTCTGCAGCTTTACAAAGTATTCCCTCGAGGTATGTTACATTTTGTGAAACACTACAAGTTTGAGAAAACTGAAATTATTATAAACTGATTATTTTTCTCTTAATCTATTCAGGAAGCAAAGACAAAAGATTTGTTAGAGAAAACAACATAACCTATGCTAATGTCAACAAAACTTTGTATAGTTTGTTGAACATCACTATAAATAGGATATACTAAATCATATCTGACTGTGAAAAATTATATTAGTTGGATGTGCAAGCTTGAATCCAACCCCTCAATTGGGATAGAGTATTATCTTTCCTATAACAGTAAATCATTGAACCCTCAATTGGGATAGAGTATTATTATACATGTTCTAACTTCAAATTGAACAAGTTTATTTCAAGTGTCTAAAATGTGTGTTAAGTTAAATGAAATATTGATTTTTAAAGTAATTAAATGAAATAATTATTTCTAATATAATTAAATGAAATAGATATAGACATTATAATTTATATTTAAATAAATGCATTATATCATCAGAATTAGCTTTTGTATATTTTAAGTGGATTTAATTTCATGATTTGCTTTAATTTTTTTTATAAGACAAAATTTAAAACATTTAGTGTAATATTTCTATAAGACAAGACCTTTTGAAACGGAATCAGTACAACAAAAAATCGTTTTCCTAAGATGAAACGGTAAATCTAATTTATTTTGATTTAAAATTATAATTCTCATTTGTTGTGAAATTTGAATAAAAATACTATTTTGTATTGATATTTTTTTATTTTTAATTGCTATAATTTTAGAAACAAATATTATAATTTTTAATAAAATATTTATGATTTATTTTTTTAAAGTACGATTAATTAATCTATTTTTATACAATATTAGAAACAAATATTACAATTTTTCAATCAAATATTTGAGTACCATTTAATTCGATACTTTACCAATATATCTTTTGAATGAAGACATTATTATCATTTATTTTTATTATACTTATATGGAAATTATTTTGAATGGTGACATAAATATGTTTAATTTTTATGTATGATTTGATTTTGTAAAATATTATGATCAATCAAATTTGAATTCTCTTTTAATATTATAGGTTTTATACTGTTTCATATTGTAGCAATATTTTATACATTAGAATATATAAAAATATGAAAAAAATTAAATCAAAACTTTACAAATATATCTTTTGAATGAAGGTATTAATATTATTTAATTTTATTATATATAGAAATTATTTTGAATGGTAACATTAATACATTTTATTTTTATGCATGATTTGATTTCAAAAATTTCTGATCAATAAATTTTGAATGGAATTATAATTTAACCAATAAAATTTTCTACTGACTTCTAAATATATTTGTGTATATTTTTTGAAAGGTTACATTTATATTCTTGAAAAAATTAACGTAGTTTAAACGATGTATTGCTAACTATAAATATATTGTTAGTAAAATTAACAAAAAATATATTATAAATATATAAAAGGTAAAGTAAATAAGAACTCTAATATTTATCTTAAATATTTAAAGCATATCACAATCTTTTTAAATTAACTTTAAAATTGTAATCATGATAAAAAAATGTTAAATTGTAGTTATGAAATTTTAATGAAAACTGATAATTATAAAAATTAATAATAAAAGGTATAAATTTATTCATACAATCCTTTTTATAAATTGAATAAGTTACATTTTGTTATAGTTTAAATAATATTTTGTTACTAAAAATATTTAAAATCATATATTTTTATGAAATATTAATAAAAATCATGTATTTTAAAGAAATATTTATTTAACTAATCATTTACTCGATTATATGTATAGTAACTTTATTAAAGAGTTAATTGATCAATTAATTCAATTAAATTATTTTCAAAATATTAGTTGATCCATTAAAAATCAATTTAATGTAAATAATGAAAATAAAATATATAATATTGGTATAATTTTAAATAGTATTTAGAAAGTAGTTTAAGAAAAAACTATATAATTTTGAATGTTATTGATTATTTAAAAAAAATGAAAGTCATGTCATATCCACAAACATTTCAATATGATCTTTTACTATATCGATTTCTCTTGATTTAGTTGAATATATGTTTTGGGAAGAATTTCTCTAATCAAGGTTGTTGTTAGAGCCTACAATATTCACAATTTAGCTAATGTTAAAAGACTACAATTTGACAACGAGTTGTTATATATTGTAGGTTTGGAAAAATTATAAATATGATATATAAACAAAAATTTAAAAGTGGTTATACATTGTCATTTTCATTAATTCTATTCCAATTAAAATCAACGATGCAAACGAACCAATTAAAATAAAAATTATGATTTATTTAAATAAAGAAGATATCTTTTCGATATTCTTAGATCTAATTTTTTATTTCTTTCCCTACGGATATCTATAATAATAAATGTTATATTATTATTTATAGTTGTAATTTTTTTAATTATCAATAATACATTTATATTAAAACAAAAATGATTATATTATTAAAATTATTATTCTCTTTTATTTCCATATTTATAACATAATAAAAAAAATTATATTTTTATCCATAAAATTTTATAACATGATAAAAAATTATAATTTTTATAAACGGGAATAAGTTACAAATATTTTTATAATAAAAAAATTCAACTATTGATGCAATTGTTTTTAACATGAATAAGTTAAAAATAATTTTGTAAAACGTTACAGTGTTAATGACACTTATAAACAAAAAAAGTCTATATTTATATAATTATTTTATTAACGAAAATAAATTATAATATTAAACATAAGGACTAAAGTATCTGTGAGAAGGTTTTAAAGTATGTAAAATTTGTAAATATGATCTAATAAGAAGGTTTTAAAATTGAAATGTAACGAGAAGTTGTCATACATTTTAGGATATAATTTTTTGGATTCATATTAGTTTGTTAACTCATCTGATTCACGGGTAGATGTGAACGTATCTATGAGATATCAATTGTACTGATATCGTTAACTCATCTAGATTCACGGGTAGATGTGAATGTGTCTATGAGATATCAACTGTACTGAGATTGTTAACTCAATGTGAACGTATTATGGGATATCAACTGTATTGGGTTTGTTAACTCATCTGGATTCACGCGTATTTATGAGATATAAACTGTATGTCAATCGTTTAAATTTGTTTTACTATTGTTTTATATAGTTGAAGTTAAAAAATCGAATATACGATTTATTATAAGTACATATCAATACTTTATATTAAAAACTATAAGAATGTTAACCGATTGAAAAATGAATTCAAACTTTACAAATAATGATTTAGTAGACATGTATAAATGAGAATAAGCTACATATATTGGAAGTAATTAATATTTTGTATAGTTAGAATAAGTTACATATTTTCATAGTTTATTAATTTTGACGAGTACAAGAAAAATTAATAAACTATGTAAAATTTATAAATATCATCTAATAAGAAGATAATAAACTTGAAATGTAACGAGAAGTTGTTAACTCATCCGCATTTACGGGTATATGTGAATGTATCTATGAGATAGCAGAGACCTGCTCATTTTAATGTTCATATTTTAAAATTTATATTGCTATTGTTTTATATAATTGAAGTTAGAGAATCAAATGTACGATTTATTATAAGTACATATCAATGCTTAAAATGTATGTATATTATTAACTTATATTTATAATTATAAGAATGTTAACCGATTGGAGAATGAATTCAAACTTTACAAAAAAAATAATTTGGTAGACATGTAGTGTGAATCACGATGGAAAGTTGTCATACATTTTATAATTGGAAAATAGGCTAATATCTAAAATTGGTTTAATACATTTTTACAATTAATTATTTGGATTCAATTGGGGTTTGTTAACTCATCGAGATTCACGGGTAAAATGTGAACGTATGACAACCAACTATTGACTGGTCATTTTAATATTTATCTGTTAACTATTTTTTTAATTGTTGTCTTATATAATTGAAAATACGCTGTCATACTTAAAAAATATAGGAATGTTCTATTACATGACAAAGTTAGTTCCATGTTATATGAAATCTCGACCGGATCGCACGGTTTAATTACTAGTATAATTAAAAATTAAAGATAAATAAGAAGACAAATCATGACAAAGTAATGAAAAATAATAAATAAATAAGAATATAATAGTGTAGGAAAGAAAGAGAAACACATAATAGAAGGATTGGAAACTGAAAAATCAATTAATAAAATTGAATAGTATAATTGAAAAATACTTTAAATTCATATCAATTAATTATATTTTGTTTAATAGTAGTTAATGCAATTAGTTGAAGAAAAATAATTAGAACCAAAAACTGAAATAAATATCATTTTAGAGATAAAGAATATTTTTATTAATATGAGTTATTGGTGTGATAGAAAAAGGAGTAAAATAAAATGAGATTGAGATGGTGATCAATGTATGGTAGTGAAAGAATGAGTGAAGTGAATTAGTGATATGTAAATGTGTTTTTATAATAATTGTGTTTCTAATTTGATTATTAAATTTAAAATTTATATAAAATTTATATCAGTTTATCAATGGAAAAGAAAAAGAAGTGAAACATAAAGACAGGATAAAAGCAATAATAAACTTATAATAAATAATACTATCTCCATTCCTAAATATAAGAAATATACAATACATTTTACTCCTGGGTGTTACAAGTTATATCAAAATTTATGACAATACTTAACATTTGGTCTCAAAGTCAACAAAAAAAACTATTAAAACATAGCTAAAATCAAAAGAAAAAGAGTTTTTTAATTTTTTAATTTAATGCAATTAGGCGTCTTACTATTTTTTACGGGAGGTGTCTTACTTACGTGGTAGGTATTGGAAAGAATATTATTTTAATTTAATTATTAATAATCAATTGTAATCAATTAAAAGAAAAGAGTTTTTATTAATTTTGTAATTTAATGATATTAGGTGTCCTACTTATGTGGTTGATATTTGACTATATATTTGAAGATTTGTAATAAGTGTTTTATTTTTTTTTAATTTAAATTTTGGGAAAATTATTAGTTGGATAAATAGGAATCTAACTTAGTGGAATGATATTTATTTATTCAATTTAAATTTATGGGAAAAAATATTAGTAGGATAAAAGGAATGTAAGTTAGTGGAATGATATTTATATTTTCAATTAAAATTAATGAGAAAAAATATTAGTAGAAAAAAATGAAATGTAAGTTAGTGGAATGAATATTATTTTAATTTAATTATTAATAATTAATAATCAATTAATAAATAAAAAAATATTTTTGGTTTTAATTTAATTTTTAATATAAATTAATTTGAAAAATATTAGTAGGATAAATAGGAATGTAAGTTAGTGGAATAATGTTTATTTTTTCAATTTAAATTTATGAGAAAAAATATTAGTAGGATAAATAGGAATGTAAGTTAGTGGAATGCTATTAGGAATGTAAGTTAGTGGAATGGTATTAATTTTTTCAATGTAAATTAATGAGAAAAAATATTAGTAGAATAAATAGGAATCTAACTCAGTGGAATGAATATTATTTTTATTTAATTATTAATAATTAATAATCAATTAATAATTAAAAGAAAAGATTTTTAGTTTTAATTTAATTTTTAATTTAAATTTATGGGAAAAATATTAGTAGGATAAATAGGAATGTAAGCTAGTGAAATGATATTTAGTTTCTCAATTAAAATTTTAGGAAAAAATATTAGTAGGATAAATAGGAATGTAAGTTAGTGGAATGATATTCGTTTTTCTATTAAAATTAATTAGAAAAATATTAATAGAGTAAATATAAATCTAAGTTAGTGGAATGAATATTATTTCAATTTAATAATTAATAATTAATAATTAAATGAAAAGATTTTTGATTTTAATTTAATTATTAATAATGAATAATCGTTAAAGTAATAATTAATTAAAATAAAATATAATTTTGGTAATATATATATATATATATATATATATATATATATATATATATATATATATATATATATATATATATATAAAAGATTATAATTTAGGACGCACATAACATCTTACGCTACCTCATAATTACCTAACTCTACCATGTCCTAAGTACATTATTCCACTCATTTAATTCTTTCTTAATGTAGTTCTTTTCATATCTTTCCAACGCTTTGAACAACACATCAATCAGAGTTTTAAAACTCAAGTTATGACATTTTTAAGAAAATTGGTACGACCGTTCAATTCATCCGTCGTCGAAGAACATCCCCGTCTCTGGCGACGCCTCACAAGAACCCTTCGCCTAGCAACGCTAGAAGTGACGCATCACATAACCTTCATCCTTTTACACCCTTTTCGTCACCCCGTCTCTCGCCTGGAGAAACTTCGTTCGCGATTCTCTCAAGGGATTTTGTTGTATGATTCCAATATAAAACCAGTATGATTTTCCTCTATTTTGGATACTTCTAACCTCTAATTTTTTTTGTCTAAAACACTATTTTTACATTTAACAACCTATGGAATCCATCTAACTTCATTGATCCATCATCCTATACCAATTTTTCAATATTTAATCCTCCTTATTCATCATCTTTCTAAATCTATAATTTATGGATTCGGGGTTTCATGTAGTAACTTCACGACAACAACAATACTCAACAACAATTGCGACATCCACATCACAAGAATCTCAATTTCATATAGAATCATATACAATCAACAATCAATCAACCAAAAGAGATTCATGCATCAATTATAATGAGGGAAAGGAACCTTCACTACCATCTCATGTTATAATCCCCATTTAAAGAACCCATTCACCCTCTTACCTTAGTTTGAAGCTTTGATCCTTCAAAAGTTGTAGAATTCTTCTTGCCCTGGTTCTTCCTTTCTCTTCTCTTCTCTCGTTCTACAATCGTTTCTTTTATGTTTCCACTTCTTGTTTTTCTAATACAATCTCTAGGCCCCTAATACTTTAATCTCAACTATGCCATTACATATTTATATGATTACTTAATTATTAATATTATAAATACTATTTTATCTTTAATAATAACAATAGTTATATAATTCTACACTTTTAGTTACACACCCCCTTACCTAAGTTTCTTATGGTACTAAAGCCTGTAATTCCTAAAATTTTGTGTCACAATACACCATAAAGTCCACCAACACATCATATCATTAAGTTACACTATGTCGTACAAGACCTTAGACAACGTTTTTTTGTTGTTGTAGGCAGCGCTGCGTAAGCCTGAACTGCTATAGGTTTAGGCAGCGTTTTGTTTCAATGCAAAAACGCTGCCTAAGGTGGCTCTTAGACAACACTTTTTTAGTCAAAAGCACTGCCTAAGGTGGTCCTTAGGTAACACTTTTTTTAGTCAAAAAAGTTTTATATTTTTTACTTTAGGCATCGCTTTTGAAAAAAAATACCTAAAGGACATCTTAGACAGCACTGTCTCAGCGCTTTTATTCAAAAGAGCTGCCTAATGTAAACAATAGGCAACGCTTTTGGAAAAAGTGGAGACCACCTTAGACAGCTTTCTTAAAATTAAATATACAACATTCCTTGCAATATTAGCAAATTGTTTTATCCCTTGTAAAGTTTTTTTAAATGGAGGCCATGTTGGATTTGTTTTTATTTTTTAAATGCCAAGTGGAAATTACTTTTTTTACTTTTTATTTATATAGTATTTTTTACTTTTTTATTTTTATGTTTTATTAAATTAGATTTATAAAATAATAGTAGTTTTTTTACTTTTTTATTTTTACGTTTTATTAAACTATATTTATAAATTAATAGTAGTTTTTTACTTTTTTATTTTACGTTTTATAAAACTATATTTATAAATTAATAAATTATTTTTTTTTACTTTTTATTTATATAGTATTTTTTACTTTTTTATTTTTATGTTTTATTAAATTAGATTTATAAATTAATAGTAGTTTTTTACTTTTTTATTTTACGTTTTATTAAACTATATTTATAAATTAATAAATAAAATAATTTAAGGGCATAAAGCCCAATAATTTAAGGGCATAAAGGAACCTTCACTACCATCTCATGTTATAATCCACATTTAAAGAACCCATTCACCCTCTTACCTTAGTTTGAAGCTTTGATCCTTCAAAAATTGTGGAATCCTTCTTGCCCTGGTTCTTCCTTTCTCTCTCTTTCTACAATCGTTTCTTTTATGTTCCCACTTCTTGTTTTTCTAATACAATCTCTAGGCCCCTAATTCTTTAATCTCAACTATGCCATTACATATTTATATGATTACTTAATTATTAATATTATAAATACTATTTTATCTTTAATAATAACAATAGTTATATAATTCTACACTTTTAGTTACACACCCTTACCTAAGTTTCTTATGGTACTAAAGCTCTAATTCCTAAAATTTTGTGTCACAATACACCATAAAGTCCACCAACACATCATATCATTAAGTTACACTATGTCGCACGAGACCTTAGACAACGTTTTTTGTTGTAGGCGCGCGTAAGCTGAATCATATAGGTTTAGGCAGCGTTTTGTTTCAATGCAAAAACGCTGCCTAAGGTGGCTCTTAGACAACACTTTTTTAGTCAAAAGCGCTACCTAAGGTGGTCCTTAGGCAACACTTTTTTTAGTCAAAATTTTTTATATTTTTACTTTAGGCATCGCTTTTGAAAAAAAATACCTAAAGGACATCTTAGACAGCACTGTCTCAGCGCTTTTATTCAAAAGAGCTGCCTAATGTAAACAATAGGCAACGCTTTTGGAAAAAAAGTGCAGCCTAGAGACCACCTTAGACAGCGCTTTCTTAAAAATTAAATATACAACATTCCTTGCAATATTAGCAAATTCGTTTTTATCCCTTGTAAAGGTTTTTTAAATAGAGGCCTGGATTTGTTTTTATTTTTTAAATGCCAAGTGGAAATTATTATTTTTTACTTTTTATTTATATAGTATTTTTTACTTTTTTATTTTTATGTTTTATTAAATTAGATTTATAAAATAATAGTAGTTTTTTTAATTTTTTATTTTTACGTTTTATTAAACTATATTTATAAATTAATAGTAGTTTTTTATTTTTTTATTTTATTAAACTATATTTATAAATTAATAGTAGTTTTTTACTTTTTTATTTTATTAAACTATATTTATAAATTAATAAATTATTTTTTTTTACTTTTTATTTATATAGTATTTTTTACTTTTTTATTTTTATGTTTTATTAAATTAGATTTATAAATTAATAGTAGTTTTTTACTTTTTTATTTTACGTTTTATTAAACTATATTTATAAATTAATAAATGAAAAAATTTAAGGGCATAAAGCCCAATATCGTTTCAAAACCGCATTAATTAATGTTTCTGAATAACGTGGAAAAGTGGTTTATAAACTATTTTCTAGAGAATATTTTACTCGATGTGGGACTTTGGAACATGATTCATATCCATTTGCATACAATTGTGTGGATTTCCTCCCACCAGCCATCCCTCACATTCTGAGTATTTTTTTCTCCAACACTTTTCTTCTTCTTACAACCTCCATACATGGCTACCACTAACCCTTTATTGAACCATAAAGTCTCAATTTTTAACAGTTCTTCCAAATTTGATTTTTTTTTAACTATAATGTTACACTAAAATAAATATTCCAGTGATGCTGTTACTATAGAGGGAATAAAGTGCTGTTAAGTAATATCTCTAATTAATTACCATGTTTTGTCTTTTTAAGGCTTTAGTAAAAATGAACAAACTAACTAATTATATTTCTTCTGCTAGTTTTTTTAAATATGATGGATTACATGAATAACATTGCTTCATATTTAAACTACTACATTAATGAAATGCTTCATGGAAGGAAATATTATACAAAATGATAGAACACTAAATATATGGCACTCACAGATACATATATGCTTCTTTAACTGAACTTCGATAAAAACTCGCCAACTCACATTGCTTCTTTAAACAAACCACACACAATCTTCCAATTCTATCATGGATTATTTTCTTAGTTAGTCGTCATCATCATCCTTCACTACCATTTTTTCTTCTTTTCAACCAAACCAAGCTGAGTGTAGAAAATAGTAGCGACATTTAAATATTTCCAAGCTGAGTTTGAACTGAAAGATTACTAGAAATATATCTAGTCAAAATCTGTAACATGTTGAATATGGAATAGTATATATTCTTAAATATTATATTAATGGTGAATATGAAATGCTTGAAGATGCACTAGTAAAAAAAAACTAATTTACACCCTTTTTTTTATTAAAATTACACCCGTTAAATTTAATAAAAATCGGGTGTATATCTATTGGGTGAGAAATGTCCACCTTAATTACTCCCGTTTTACACTAGGGATAAATAGCTTATGATTTACACCGATTTTTATAAAATTTAATGGGTGTAATTTAAATAAAAAAGGAGTAAATACGTTTCTTATCATTTTTATATGCACCCTATTTTCATAAAATCGGGTGTAATTACACCCTGTTTTAATATAATTTTAAACCCCTTTTTAATATAAATTATATTATATTTAATTCCATTTATACTATATTTTAATTATCACATTTTTTTGTTGTACTAAGAAGAATATTTTAAATAAATGCACATAAATATCATCATATTTCATATTTACCAAAAAGTATATTTACAAAATCCTAACCTACTCATAATATTTACAATATATTTACAAATTACTCAACCTATTTTTGCACTAAGTCATAATATTTACAAAATACTCAACCTACTCATAATATTTCATCAAGTCACTTTCTTCATATATAAGTTCTCTTCCTCTTTTGCTTCCTTTGCTTTTGTTTTGGCAAAATTTCCATGTCCTTATCCTCTTCATCAATTTGCATTTGGTCTTTTTCTATTGCTTTATCTTCTCCATCCATTTGCGTTTGATCTTGTAGATTTTGCTCCTCAATCTTTTGGTTGAACATCTTTTGATTTTCAACCATTTGCAAAAAACTTGAAGCCCAAAGTTGCCTAATACTTTCAATTGTCTCTTGTTCATAGGGTGATGTGTCCGTAAATATCTACAAGTTCAACATACAATAAATTAAACATCTTAAATATACGCAACACGGTTTTAAATTATACAACCTCATCGAATCTTTCAACAAGAGAAGTCTCAATAATGTCAAGCATGTTCTTCATGACATAATATCCACACGCCCATCCATTATCTTGCTTATGTTCCTACATATTAGATACAATTTATTACATAAATGCATCAAAGAGATTAAATTGAAGAAAGGGATATTCTCCTATGACAGATTTGTTATCACAACTTCCAATTACCTTGACAAATGTCCAATTAGGCTTCTTCTTCTCAACCCCTCTTAATGAGTGATATCCTGTTAGAGCTCTGACAAAAGAAAGTGCACCATAAATAAGTTATAAATATAAAGTTAAAAAGATACATAAATGATGTCTATTGATTTAGGTTTCTTACCTCTCAAGTATGCCTTTAATACGTTTCTTGGGTTTTGTGTTTAATGAACAAAACCAAAAGATATCATTATCTTGAGGACAAATAACAAACAGCTGCCAATGATGGCTGTAGTTTCAAAATAATAGTGTTAGAATCATTAAAATTCAAATACTACAAAATAACATTAATACGTACATATATACGTGTACTTACCGATCTAACAATGGTCCTAAGAAACATTTTTTTGATTCGGCATCCAACTTATTTTGTATGTACAATGAAATAGCATCGGACTCTCTAACAGTAAGTGATGTCCTATTTGGATCAAGAAAGCCAAATAATTCGATGACATTCTTGGAAATACAAATGCCATGTAGATATCTGAATTGTTGAAACAACTGTTAATTTATATCTTATGAGCACCATAAAAATAATTAAAAATAGAATTAGATACTTACGAGCACCATAAAGTCAATATAGATGTGGAGATCCATCTATCGCCAGAAATTATTTCGGAAAGGTCCTGCCTATCAATATAAAATAAAAATTCACTTGTTTCATGAAGCACTTCTAATGAGAAGGAATCTTCCGTAAGATCTTTGAGCTGTTGTAGATAATCTTCAGAAACAATACTAGTGTTTACATCTTTAATTGAGCCACTTCCGTTAGTGCTCGTACCCACATTTTGCACATTCTGTAGAAAATAGAAAGCAGAATACATAAAACTAAATTTAAGGCATCAAAAGAAAGGGTGGAAGAAAATAACAATTTTTCTAATGCCATGTAGATATCTGTCAATGTTACTATTGTAAAACTATTTCAGAATTCTAGATGTTTTGCAATCTTGACTATATGTTATGGTATATGCTACTGCCATCCATAGGAAACATGTCAATTGCAATATTCTTCAAATGTATATAGCTATTAATTATAACATACAACTTTATATTTGATTACAAAATAATATCTCTACTAAGTTATGTCAGTATCTTTGGGTGTTAGTCAAACTCATCGATGGTTGTTGAATTGAAATAAAACAATTTGGGGACAATGATATTTTTATGTTGAATTTTTATGTTCCTGAAACTGTAATTGACGAGACTGTTTTAGAGGAGCGAAATATGCTCCCAGTATCCTATTAAGTCACGTATAAGATTTCATAGTGTGAATGTAATAAAGCGAAGAGCCAACGGTAACAGTCATTTTAAATATGCATAGTCACCGACATGAAATGTATCGTATTTTATCACTCACCATTCCAAAAATTTCAGTCCCCTGGCAGAAACTTTTCCATTCTTCTCTCTAATATCAGGTTTCCACAAAATGTCGTCATCAGATTCTATCTAAACATAGTTCATAGAAAACATCAGTCATGACTAACCAAATATTAATCATACCTTAGCTATTATCCACTTTTTGAGATAATCAAAATAGACCACTTACCAGTGAAAAATCAATTGTTGGAAACATAGTCAAAGTAAATCAAATACAATAATTCTCACGTAGTCAACACAAACAAGTCTAATTCTTTCCACGTCTTAAAACAAGGACACGGAAAACAAAGTAAATTCAGGTCTTCATCCATAGCAAAAAGTTAACCTACACATTACTAAATTCGCAATTGTTTTTTAGTGGCTGGGGAAATTTTACCATAATAATTATTCATAAAACAAACACTGGAAGAAGACAGAAATAACCATAATAATTATTCATAAAACAAACAAGGCACCTTCAGTAACTGCATATTAGAATATCAATCAATGATCAAAGAAGTTCTTATATGTCTAGTAACATAATCCCATTGGATATGAGCAGTTCATTAAATAGACAATTGGTGGCAATTAATATTGCCTTTTCAATTAAACATGAGCCTAACAAATCATGCAAAAACCAAGAATATGCAGTGGACACTAAAATATATGTTTACGAAATAATACTCATTTGACGTTTATCTGACTAAAATCATATCGCAACAAATCACGATTTTTTGTTTGATACTTTATTCATTAACTTAATGTAAATTCTGTGAAATTTGAAAATCAAGCTTACTTGTAAAAGCATTGAAGCTTTAGCACATAATACATCATTACTCACAGATGGAAATCCATTGGCAAATGAAAGATTCGGACCCATTAATTTGTCAGGTGATGAATTCACAAGACTTGTAACATCATCAACACCATCATTGCCAATCATTGACCATCCCTCATCTGTAAACCCATTGAGTGCCTCATTGAAACCCCTGCCAGGAAATACAAGTGAGAATTCAAGTTTATAACAAATGAATTCTTACAAAAACTATGTATCGGTTAAATATATTAACCTGCTCAGTCTTTGGACAAGTGCTCGTAGGGCTGCCGGACGTCTACCCCACCCAGTGACATTAGATTGAGAAACTTCATGTGAAATCTGTCTTTGTGACGTAGGGCCTGGATGAAAAGGAGAAACATGTGAGGAAAACAGAGCCTTTGGTGGAGCACTAATTCTATAGTAGTCCCACTCTTAAATAAAACCAAAATCACATTTGTAACTTATAATTAATAGCTATATACATTTGTATGTTATAATTAACAACTTTTTATCACTTATAACTTAGAAAACTTTATAACATTTTTGTTTTGTTTGATTTATTAATTCAAGCAAATTGAGGACAATGATATTTGTAATATGACAATGGATTTATATCATTGACAGGTTGCAATGGCAGAGGCAAAAACAAGAACAAGACTCAGAACAACTATAAGTTATAATAATCATTGCCACACAAACATTGAAAATAACACATTACAAAAAATTGCAGTTGAACTTATGGCCATGAGGGTGAGTTTAAGATGCAGGGTGATACACAACATAGAGGAAGTGTGAGAAAGAAGATACAGTGGGAATTCAGTATATGAGGAAACTCTACAAGACCTGTTCTAGATTCTACTTCTACCTAAGCACAACAAATACTCATTAAAAGCTCTTTATTCAAACTGTAACCTCAAATTGAACAACAAAATCTTCATCCATTCATTTAATTAAGCTCCAACAAAACCATAAAACACAAACAAACTCATCAAAAAGTTTCAAAAGTTAAGACAAGTGAAAGTAACAGAACTCATCTATTCAATTGCAAATGTATCAAGATCGTGATAAACCCCTTATAACATACACAACACTCTACACAAAATTCACATCACGCAATGGATCAAAACTCTCTTACATATTTGTTCATCTCTTTCCATTAACAAAACCGAATCATACACAGATGTTCACGATGATTCGACATGATATTAACACATTACTCATTCACCATTCTACTCAACAAAATGTAACTATCACCATCATCGCATTTTTACATAATTAATCACAAATTTAATAGAATCAACTCAAACTTAAACAGAATCATACAGATGTTCACATGACACAACCGTGTAACTCGATGGAGGATGGAGGTGTAGTGAAGGTGAGCGGAGGTTATGCGGAATGAGGGTGACAGAGAAAGTGATAACGAGAGAGGCAGAGGCGATGAGAGGTTTGAGGTTGATATGTATGAAGGAGGAAGCACAAAATCATATCAAAAGACAATACATGGCATTTTCTCATTTGAATCAAAACAATCCTTACATGATCACTAATCTTTTCATACAAACACATTTATACAAATAATGGAAGATTGTAAAATAAACAATGACATGATATAAGACCTAAAAAGTGCAGCTAAGTAAGCAAACTAAACAAAATTCAAAAATACCTTCTCGCTCACTTCACAGTTACATCAACAACACTACTCGAGACCTTCCTTCACCGATTAGCTCATCTTGAACGAGTTGCATCGCTTTGAAACAATTTAAGCAAAACACCCATTACAAAATACACTAACAATCATTACGAATCAACAACACTATCAAAATACGATTTCGAATCACCAAATCATCATCATTCGAATCCGCTCAACATTCATCGACAGAATACACACTTACAGATTTACCACCGGTCCTTCAAGAAACGGAAAATGATCAAACAATTGGTGTTCAAGTTGATGACTGCATTCCAGTTCAAACCAGCTCAAAATTCAATACCATAAAACCTAAGCAACAATCTATTTACAGATATCAATGCATGTCACTCAAACCCTAATGCATGTCACTCAAACCCTACCAATGCATGTTGCTCAAAATATATCGTGATGGTTTGGGAGTTGAGAAGAGTTTGGTTCACTAACCTTGCGCTTAGAAGAGTTGGGATGAATCGTTTGAGAATGATGAATCGCTTCGAGTTGAGGATGAAGAGTTGGTTTCATCCCGCATTTTGTGTTTGGAAGAAGATTTTGAGGACGAAGAGTTTCGCGACGGATGAATGGGTTTCACGACGGATGAATGGGTTTCGTGAAGGATGAATGCGGGAAGAATCGATTCAGAGTTGAGGATGAAGAGTTGGTTTCCTCTGCACTTTGATTTCTATGTTTGGAAGAAGATTTGAAGGATGAATGGGTTTCTGTGAAGGATGAATGGGTTTCAGTGAAGGTGAAGGAAAAAGGGTGAAAATAATAATGGGCGAAGGAAAAAGGGTGAAAATAAAAATGGGTGAAGGAAAAATAAATAAAATATGGGTTTTATATTGATTACATTATAAATTTTTTAATTTATATAAAATTACACTCATTTATTTATTTTAAAAGGAGTAATTGAAATTTGATTATAATAATATTTTTAATTTAAACCCATTTTTAAAAATTGGGGGTACATTGTCACATGATTATGTTTAAATGACATTTTATTTACAAAATTGCCATTGTATTTTTTTATTTACTCCCATTTTTTAAAAAAGGGTGTAAATTTTAAAATTATATTGTCTTTTTTGTACTAGTGATGGAATGTTTTCATAATGTTTGTGTTTGATGAAACACAGAAAGAAGAAAACTAAGGATGCATGAAAGTTTCATTATAAATAAGAAAAGTAAGGATATGCATGAAATTATTATTAGTGATTATAGATTTACTGTAGTAACAGAATTGTGGAATGCTTGACCATGTTGATGTTTCTATGTAATAGTAATATTTCATAATATTATTAAACAAAGTAATAATTGTGTCCCTTGCATTGGGCACAATTTTATATTTTTAAAGCATATTCTAAGTAATATATATTATATTAAAAGAATAAAAACCCGTACATGGTCAAAAATAAAATATAACATTTAAATAAAAAATTCATGTGGACTTAAATAATAAATAAATAAATACAAAAATAATCCGTAGTGGCACGTTGGACAAAATAAAGAATCTTTTGTGAAATAGTGTATTCGGAGGTCATAACGAAGGAATCTAGGTATTACGAGGGGGGCTTTAATTTTTTTTTTACAGGGGGTTAACGTGAGTCTCGCTTATATTATAGGGGAGTTGTATATTTAACCCTTTTTTATATATTTAACTTACTTTTCCATAAACCCGTAATTCCATAAACTCTCATTCGATTATAAATATTATATTATTATTATTGGCCTTTAATTTATTTCAACAAACAAGCCTTTATAAACATAGGCATTATAATAAAAAATATATACACCATTATAAACAAACAATCCAAAATATATACACCATTAATAAAAAATATATACACAATTATATTATAGTTCAATATACACATAGCCCATTTGTTACAACATAATTAAAATCAACCGTAACATATAACCTAATTTTTCTTAACACTTTTCAACTACGAATACCTTATATGATTCTTTGCTCAATAAAATATTCACACAATTCCTCCTTGATTTCTTCCAACTGATTTTTCGTGTAATAAACACACTTGTATTCATCAAAGTACTACATAACAAAAACATATATGCATGATTTAGTTAAAAGTAATAAATTATAAGAAAAATCCAATAAATAATAAAACAAATCCTAAGTTATAAATCCATACCGTGAATGGAATCTCTATTCGATTCAACTGAAGAATTTCTCTCATAAACCTCAAACCGAAGTATCCGCAATCTTTATCAAGCTATTGTTGAGCACACTACATAGAAAAACAAATAAGAATATATAGTTGTCTTGTTTTATCAAGTAGCATAACTATTATAAGAAAAATTGTGGAAATTAATATACTTGCACTTTGATCTAAGTAATGTTGCTTGATTTAGACCGTGGTACCCGAGCTTCTCTTTAAGATCGGAATACTTGTATTGCTCTAACAAAATAAAAACATATATTTAGAAAAATCTCACGTAAATAATTAAATATATAAATACACACGAATATTTAGAACAATCTCACTTACGTGTCAATTATTAACTTCATATCCGGATAATTTGTCCAATCACTATCAACCGATTCAGATAATAGACCACTTCTTTTATAGGATCCATAGCAACCAACAATCGTGACGCCTATAAATTAAAACAAAAGTTTAGATGAAAATTTTCTACGCAAAAAAAAAAGATTAAAATGAACTTAGAATGAAAATCTAACCTCAGAGGAATAACATTATACGCCCAAAGACACAAGCTTTCTGTACGATTGGCCATGAGTCTCTCGACTAAGTGCTCTCTTATTGAATTTGGATCGTTAATAATTATCTGTCCATTGACACGGGAGGAAGACACAAAATGGAATATGTCTGTCAAAACGCAAAGTATACACGGAATGGATCTGGAGCAAGCAAAAACAAATATATTAGCGCAATTTTAGACAAATTCATCACAATACTAGTTATTTGAGTTTCGAATTTTACCTCAGATTTACCGAACACCAACATCGAGAAGTTGAAACGAGAAGGTCGAACTCACGGAAACACATGGAATAAGCACTGCACATATAAAACAACATTTGAGATAAGTTATAACATATAAACCAAAATTCAGGCAGCAACCACCTAAATCCAATCATGCTCAATGAAATTATCTCGAACTAAGCTTGCTCAAACCATAAATAAGTTAGTAATCACAAGATATACATTCAAAATGAAACTTATATGATGCACATGAACAATTTAAGAACCAAGTAATCGATCATTCAAGTATTTCAATTCACAAATGAAACTAAAACCAAAGAAACTCAAGTTATTATTCAATTCACATTCGAAACATGGAAAATCAAATTCAAAGTAAGTTCTAAACCCCTAAACCAAAATCCGGGAAGCAACTACCTAAATCCAATCATGCTCAATGAAATTATCTCGAACTTAGCTTGCTCAAACAATAAACAAGTTAGTAATCACAAGGTATACAATCAAAATGAAACTTATAAGATGCACATAAACAATTCAAGAACCAAGTAATCGATCATTCAAGTATTTCAATTCACAAATGAAACTAAAACCAAAGAAACTCAAGTTATTATTCAATTCACATTCGAAACATGGAAAATCGAATTCAAAGTAAGTTCTAAACCCCTGAACCAAAATCCAGGCAGAAACTACCTAAATTCAATCATGCTCAATGAAATTATCTCGAATTAAGCTTGCTCAAACCATAAACAAGTTATTAACCACAACATACACAATCAAAATGAAACTTATATGATGCACACGAACAATTCAAGTACCAAGTAATCGATCATTCAAGAATTTCAATTCACAAATGAAAGTAAAACCAAAGAAACTCAAGTTATTATTAAATTCACAATTGAAACATGGAAAATCGAATTCAAAGTAAGTTCTAAACCCCTAAACCAAAATTCGGGCAGCAACTACCTAAATCCAATTATGCTCAATGAAATTATTTCGAACTAAGCTTGATCAAACCATAAACAAGTTAGTAATCACAAGTTATACAATCAAAAGTAAACTTATATGATGCACATGAACAATTTAAGAACCAAATAATTGATCATTCAAGAATTTCAATTCACAAATGAAATTAAAAACAAAGAAACTCAAGTTATTATTCAATTCACATTCAAACATGGAAAATCGAATTCAAAGTAAGTCCTAAACCCCTAAACCAAATTCGGCAGCAACTACCTAAATCCATTCATGCTCAATGAAATTATCTCGAACTAGTGTTCAACGCAAACGAAATTCACAACGTCACCATAATCGAACTCACCATTCCAAGTTCATAACCAATCAATTTAAAATTTCGAACGAACTAAATCAAGAAACGAAACTCGTATAGACATTAACAAATGGATCATATACCAACATCAATGATCATCACAATTTAAAACAAACGACATGTTATCAGTATTAAAACCTCCATAAACTTAAATACGAGTCTCGACTTCAAATGGGATTATAACGAGAATAAACAATATCAAAGCATAACCTCAAAATTTAGAATTGATTCAAGTTAAACCTTGTAAACAGAAAACATTTTCTCTGTTTCAGTCATTCTCTCAAACACGTAGCATGCATTTCATCACAATCATACAATACATACCTTTTCTCCTGAATCAAACTATCCAACAACATTCACTATCAACAAAAACACAACAATAAAAACAATAAAGAATTCAAGAGAGGAAAATCAGAGGTTTCACGGTGGAGATTCAGAGGAATAATGAACCTGGTTTATTTGGAACAGAGGTTTCACAGCGAAGAGTGATGGTGGGTCGTTGGAGGGTGATGATACTGAGGTTTCACGACGGAGAGTGATGGTTGGTCGTTGGAGGGTGATGATATAGAGATTTCACAACGGAGATTGATGGTGGGTACGATGAAGTTTTGATGAGGATGTGTTGAAACACAGAGATTTCACGTCAGAGATTCGGAGGAAAAAAGTTTCGGTTGAATGAAGGTTGAATGGTGATTGTATGAAGGGAGTGAATGGAGGTTGAAGAAGAAGTAGTAGAACACGAGCAGAGAGTGTAAAGGGTTTTGGAAAGAATGAAAACAATAGGGTTTATGTTTTTTCTTATTTTTTAAAAAAGACCTTAGGCAACGCTTTTACAGAAAGCGTTGTCTAAGGGGGCCTCTAGTAGCGCTTTCTGAAAGCGTTGTCCAAGGGGGGCCTATAGAAGTGCTTTTTTAATAACCTTTAGACAACGCTTTTTCAAAAGTGCTTTCTAAGGGGGTCCTTTAGCAGCGCTTTCCAAAAGCGTTGTCTAAAGTGCGCCTTAGGCAACGCTTTTTAAAAGCGTTGTCTAAAGGTAACCCTTAGGTTCTAAGGGGGTCCTTTAGCAGTGCTTTTCAAAAGCGTTGTCTAAAGTGCGCCTTAGGCAGCGCTTTTTAAAAGCGTTGTCTAAAGGTAACCCTTAGGAAGCTTTTTTAAATTACTACAAACATTCATGTGTTTCTTTTAAAACCTTTAGGCAACACTTTCTCGAAAAAGCGCCTAAATTACCGCCTATTTGTCTTTTGGCGTATTGTTATTTTAAATGAAAATAACTTTAACTAAATCGGGTGTTACAATATGGGTGGATGGACCGGAGGTCGTTGGCTTTGGGAGGATTTTTGTCTCTCGATTAATGCAACGATTGTTGATGAATTTCACTATCTCCATTTAATGCTTCGATATGTGCACTCGAACTGAAATGGATAACGCCTGGGAGACGGACGTGACTACCGATTTTCGGTTAGAGCTTTTACGCCATTATAGAAAGGTATCAAATTCCTTTTGGTCCTTGTAATCGTTTGATAAGGCTATGTGTTTAGCTTATAAGATTGAGGTGCCTTTTAAGATCAAAGCATTTGGTTGGAGGTGTTTCATCAATAGGCTCTCAACTAGAGATTCTTATATTTTTAGAGGTATATATATTGCTTATAGGGATCATCTTTGTCTTTTTGCCAAGTGGGAGGAAATCGTTGATTCATTCATTTTGTTGTGCGGTGTTTTGTTTTGGTCCGAAAGAGATTTCTATTTGGATCGGTTTTGTAAATTTATGCCTAATTTTTTCAAAAATAATTTTTGAGATGAAGTTCTTTTGTAAGAATAACAAAGTGAAATGAGGTATAAAAGGTTGTGTTTGGTTGGAAACATGTTGGATTTTGTGGATTCTTAAGGGTGGTATTATCTTTAAGAGTGGTACTAACTAAGATACTCACTAAAGAAGAAGGCAATACTATATTATCGATCCGACTAAAAAATGTAGAAAACCATTCTTTGACACTATCAAACACACTCAAAAGTCTCAATTCAGTGGTTTGATAAGTTGAAAATCTAGTATTTCATGAAGAATCTAAGACAATTTTGAGAGAATAACAAAAGAGTAAGAAATAGGTGACGTGTTAATATTTGTATCAAAACCCGATGTATTTATCTAAGAAGCGACTAATAAGCATCATAATTCATAAAGCAATACAAATCACCGTGATATTGTTACCTTGAAAAATATCAAGGTGTTTAAGCATGTGTAGTAAATGAAGATGTTCTCATAAGTTAAGGGTGACTTCTCAAATAAGGACCTTTTGGAAATTGAGGGCAAAGTGTTTGAAAGTTTGGTTTTAGTAGCATACGTAAATAAATGATTAAGGAGATATTAAGCCACAATGTCGGGTGGAGTTATGTCGACTGAAGGAGAACATGGTAAAATATGTGTAAATTGGTCGAATCGACCAAACCATGTAGAGCGAGGAATGGTCAAATTTGGTCTTGTCGACCATAGAGGATTCTCGACTTGGAAGAATTCGTTGTTTTTCTTTATCACAAAGGGAGTATGTCAAGCCGTAAGTAGTTATTTTATTCGAGCGTGAAGATTCAAAATTCAAAATCTCAAGCAGTTGCAGCTTATAACTCTTTAAGCGCCAAATAGGTGGCAACATCGGTGAAGCGGTTGTCTTAGGATTCAAACTTCATCCGTCGATTATGTCTAGGCGGTTACTTTGTAAATACTATTGTCGCACCCCAAAATTTACCCTCCTAAGCTCGTGGTTTCAACTTCCGAACGACTTTTGAGTTTGTGTTTATAAGGAGTGATCATGAGACATCCCTTTTCAAGGAATACAATCTTTTGAAAGTGCACAAGATCAAGACTTTATTCCCTTGTATTTCTATAAGATCATTGCATCACTAACAATTTCGTAACAAGATAGATCGTATGATGCTCCTAAAGTCAAAGTTAGGATTTTATCAAAATTTCATCTGTTCAAGATATGATCAATTAGGGTTTGAGTCTCCACTCACCTAAAATGATCTATCTTAATCAATCATCAACATTTGATCTTCAAATTCCCAACTTTTTCTCATGATCTACCTTGAATCGACCAATTAGGGTTTTGATCGAAGATAGTGAATCATTGACTTTCGCTCAATGGATGACCTATTTGCTTGAAGATTGGTCTTAACATCTTCAATGCAACGCCTTGACCTAATTTCTTGGTTCAAAACATTACAAAATCCATGTTTCTTCATCAGACAAATTCTGAATCGTCTGATGAAAATTCATCTGCTCAAAAATTCAAACTTTGACTTTTGGTCAACTTTTTCAAATCCAAACTTTTTCAATTTCAAATAATCCATCATAATCATAAAAAATCAAGAAAAATGAAAAAGTCAACAAAAAGTCAACATTTGAATTTTTTCTAACACTTAGAAATTTTTTCAAGTGTTAAGAAACATGGTTTTTTCTCACTTTCATGGCCATTTTTCACCTAGATCCATTTTGATTCAAGAAAAACTCAAAACATGAAAGTTGTAGGTCTTGTTACAAGCTTTCTAAAAATTCCAAGAACTTGCAAAAAAACTTTGTCTAGCTAGGGTTTTGATTTTGAAACATAGAGCTCCAAAGCCATGGAGTTCCAAAATCATGCATCAAAGTTACAAGTTATTTTGCAACTTTCTTCCTTCTAGAAGCCTTGTCACCAAAAGAGATAGGATTTTAGAGGAAAAAATCTGATGGAAATGACTAGGAAAGGATAGAAACACTTGAGTTTTCTAAAGCAATGATTACAAGATTCCATTTGCATTTAATGAAGGAATATTCCTTTCTTAAGCTTTAAGCTCCAAGTTGCAAGCTCTAAGCTTATTTTTCCTTGCCATTTCAGAATTTCTTGCCTATAAATAGGAGTTCTTCTTCATTCAAAAACTACACCTAAAATAATCAAAACTTACTTTCTCATTCATTTCTTATTTTGCAAGTTTCTAAATTTCAAAGAGGTTAGAATTCCAAATTGCAAATACTGCAAGTTCTAGCCAAAGTTGTTATTCAAACATCTTCTAAACATCATTTAGAAGTTGTTTGGAACTTCAAACCCTCAGAAAATAAGCCAAAATCAGTTTGCTCCAGAAATCATTTCCAAAACTCATAAAATGCAAATTTGAGCCATAACTTCCAAACTCTCAATTCACTCGTGCTTGTTTCGATTTTTCACTTCAAACACCTTCTATACATCATAGAAGCAATCCAAATCATCATTCCATCACTATAAACACGTAATCATGAAAATCAATTCTCACTTCAAGTGATCAGAATCGACTTGGTCGTAACAATCCGCACCATTTCAAACCAAGGTAAGCATACCAACACGCTCCATAAACATCAAGTCAGAACTATCATAAAAAAACCTCTGGAACACATTCAGCAAGAAATACGAATTCAGTTTAAAGAGGTATAAACTTGAACTTTGAACTCTATGATTTCTAACTTTCAGTCCAAAAAAGGCTTGGCCATTTTGTTTATGCACTTATGAGGATCATAAACCCTCAATCAATTGCTTGAATTGGTGCACATACACAATTTCACAAACAAAATTTAGAATTAGGGTTCTTAATGTTCTTACAAAATTAATCACCCTACACTTAAAATAAATGAAATTAAATGTCATAATCATGTTCCTGGTGAAAATCCAAGCAAGATTGATGTTTGGATCGTGCAATTTCATGGAGAAACAGAGAGATACAAATTGGAATCTAGAGGTTGAAGATGAAGTTGTTATGCTCGTTTTGATTTCTAGAAAATTCAAATTCTAAGTTTGTTTTAAATTTATTAGTTGTTGTATTATGACCGGATGTAACAGCCACCCTGGTAGTCGCTTTTCATGTCCTTTGCCTTGCCTATGGTCCAGGTTCAAACTCGAGACCATTTTTTCATCTTTTCCATTTTCACTATTTTCAAACATTTTCAAAACTTGTTTTTAAATATAATCAAATGGAAGCCATTTTTTCATCTTTTCCATTTTCACTATTTTCAAACATTTTCAAAACTTGTTTTAAATATAATCAAATGGAAGTGTAAATGACAAGTTAAACACATGGCTCATGGTAAAACTTTTCACTTCTAAGCCAAAGGTCCTGAGTTCAAACCTCCTTAGACTAAAATCAAATTTTTACTACTTATTTTCTTCACATTTTCTATCAAACTTCAACATTTTCAAAAACCAATCAAAACTTCTCATTTTGAGATGATTTTTTGCACACTTGTCATTTAATATACCTATTTTATGATTATGTCAAAAAAAATTCAAAAATATTTTCTTTTCGATTATATTTTTACTAAGTTAAAAATGGGACATTTTATGTATTTTTAATACTTTTTAAAAATGTTTTCTTTCCAATTTTTCAACTTAAATCTTTTCAAAACTTCTTGTGAATAGCCTTCACTTTTCAAAATCATTTTCAAAACCTCCTAAAAAACACTTTCATAATTAAATTTCTAAACCTCGATCTAACGTCGAGATTCTTTTCAAAATATTTTCATAAATAAATATTCTACTTCTCTCCTCCCAAATATATGGTAGTCGGCCTTGTATCGACCCTCGATCGTATGTTTGGCTTCTTAAATGAATCTAATTAACGTGAACCTTGTTTCACCTCACCTTTTCCCAACAAACTTTTTGGGTAGAAAAAGATGATTAGGATGTTTCTGTCCACTCATCAGAGTATTTGGGGCATTAGCCGTTGAACGTTTATGGTCCAATACTCATCTCCCACATAAAAATAACTCAACTCACTCAAACTCTTTTATAGCTCATATGCGATAATCAAACTCTTTTCTTACAAAGAGTGTGTAATAACCATTTCAAACACGAACGAAGACTTAAGCTTTTCAAACAAACAAAACAAGTCCAAGTTCAAGCATTTGAAATGTCTAAAGCACGATTTTTCTTATAAAATCAATACAACCAATTTAAAACCTTTTCAAGAGGAACTACAGAGTTTTGACTTTCCCATTGCACAAGGGAATACGTAGGCACACGGTTCCGAAACCGTGCCAAACTCAAAATAATAATAAACAAATCTTTTTGTTTCTTTTGTATTCATGACTTAGCAATAAACACACACAAACACTTAGAACTAAATGGGTCCCATCGAGTACGATGGATGTAAGGGGTGCTAATACCTTCCCCTTGCATAACCGACTCCCAAATTCACTTCTTTTGGTCACGTAGACCGCCTTATCCAAATTCTGTGGGTTTTATCTATATTTTCCCGTTCTTTTTAGAACAAATAAAATTAGATGGCAACTTCATTGTTTTTTAACACAACCGATGAAAACCACGCCTTAGAGTTTCTCGACTACGCTCACAACAACTCGCAGATGAAATACGTGCAAATAGAAGAAAAGCAATGGAAGATTTTGAGCAAGAAAATGTTGAGTCAGAGCATAGTGACAACACTTCAGGAAGAGGTGGAGAGACTCACTTCTTTAGTAAGTTCATTGGCAACTACGCAAAGTCAGCAAGCAACATTAAACAGTCAAAATCAAGCGGCGATTTCAGAGATCACTACTACTCCGCCCACTGTTGCGCTTAGTAATCTCTCTTCAAGATGCCGTAAGGTTATCCATGGGGCATGTCTTTCAATTTTGGCATTGGATTTCGTCAACCCACTTCTGAAGTAC
The DNA here is from genome assembly GCA_021764765.1 of Vicia sativa. Lineage (NCBI taxonomy): Eukaryota > Viridiplantae > Streptophyta > Magnoliopsida > Fabales > Fabaceae > Vicia > Vicia sativa. The sequence continues at coordinate 136,836,392 of CM038793.1, read as the reverse complement.
AAGCAACCACGATTGAGGTTCCGCTTACGTAACTCAAGATTTACTCCACAAAGATGGAGTACTGTAATACTTGAACCGACTTTGTAGGATTTTGTATCCAAATGTGCGGATAGCAAGAGTCGCCACCGACTTTTATTTTTATCCAATTAAGGGAAGGTAAAAGTACGTAAAAGACCTTCGCTTAGATTCTCGAGTTCGGGAGAATGGTTATGAAAAGGGAAGGTATTAGCACCCTTTCCATCCGTAGTTTTCACGGGCTCTTAGTTGCTCTAGATTACCTTTTAAAATTGCTTTCGTGTGTTTGACAAAACGTTTTGAAAAAGGGCTTTCGCTTTGACTTTGTAATGACTCATGCGGAGTGTATACAAAGTGTTCGAAATGTTTTGTTTTGAAAAGAATTTGAACTTTGAAAAAGAGTGTGGTGTGAAAAGCATTTGGTTTAGAGCAAGCAACTAAAAGACTTATTTACCCACCGTAATTGGTCGCTTTCATACTTCTACGCTCCTTTAGAATAGCGCGATACCATTAGTTGGTAGGTAGCTCCATTCGTTGGATGTAAGCGGGACATTCAGGGACATCGATGGTCATTGAAGGCAACTTGTAGGAAGTATCCTAGCACATTCGGGACTATCATCATTTTCAGAGGCGACAATCGAGGGTCAAGATCACGTATTCGGAGGCGACATCGTGGGTCTTATGATCTTTGTATCGAAGGGACTATGATGATTTGTTTGGAAGGCAACGGTGCTAGAATACCTCTACGTTCGAGGGACATGACCATATTTGAATCCGTAAGGCAACGAGAGAGAATTACCCTAAGGGGTGCGTGTGTGAAAGAAGTGTGTTGATTTCAGAATATGTTATCTTGAAGTTAGTGGACTATGTTCATTATTATCTTGCCATACACGCCTAGTTACTAGCAATTGATAGGGTGCGGAAAGTAAATTGCGGAAAGTAAACATGCGGAAAGGTAAATGTCCTACGCTATTACAAGGCTTTGGGGCAGATACATAATTTAAAATGCGGAAAATAAAGACCTAATTTTAAACTATTACATCCCGTATACAGTTACATTATTGAAAAAATGAAAACGATAAAGAAACGTCCGAATTGGAATAACCTGTGAAACGAACGAGGAATCGGAAAATATGGTGAAATCGAAATAAGAGAAAATGTTAGAAAAAATGCAAATTTTTAATAGGAAAAAATTATTACATGCTGGAAATAATATAAATATGCTAAAATAATTTTTTGGGATTTTTAGATGCAATTTAATGATTTAAAATGAATTTACAATGATTTAAATGCAAAATATGAATAAAAATAAATATGCATGCAAACTTATATTTTTTAATTTTATAAATTAAATAAAGATTTTTTAGAAAATAATGTAAAAAGAAAATTAATTTTTGATGAATTTTAGATGCAGAAATAAAAATATGAAAATAAATTAAAATAACATGCAAATATTAAAATAAAATAGACAAAGGAAAATAGTTTTGCAAACTTGTAAAAATAATGTGTGAAAGTTGGGATTCGAACTGAGGACCCCTGGGTAGCAAACACACAGCCTTGCCAACTGAACTGGAATGCACAACTGCTTGGAAACCGGATCGAATGGAAGAAAGACAAGTGTCGCCCTCGATGCTCCGCATCACAAGCTTCATCGCCCCGATTCAAATATTTGAAGCTAGCGGCCATTGTTTGACGCTAAGGTCCCCGCAAAATCAAAACGCAGATTCATAATATAAATAACATCTAAGACCATGGTTCGATTCTTGAGATCGTTCAACACGATGGTATAGGTCCTATTGTCCAATTTTTCCATTTAAGCAAAGCCCTAAATCGAGCTCGTAAACCCTAGCTATGGCGTAACACGATTCTGTGCCATGGAAATTCAATTGGCTTGCCCGTAAAGCTTGCAAACACATCACTAAACACAAAACAACAACAAATCGAGTTAATAATGCATGAATGAAGGAATTGAATTTTGAAAATTTAAGAACAAACCGATTTCGCCACGATTCTTGATGTTTTTTGGCAAAGTAAAGGTCTGAATCGGTTCTGGAGATGTCAAGGAATGTGTTGGACACCTCAAAATCGATTGAAAACGGCTGGAAGTAGGATTGCCAATAGCTTGCTTGCCACGGTTTTTTCAGTTTGAGAATAGGGTTTCTAAGGCCATTTTTTCGTTCTCTTTCGATTGGTATGCATCAGGTATAAGTACTGGAAGGATTTGGCATTGTTTTTGGTAAGAATCAATCACCATTCAATGAAAATCAATTTTGATTTTTGTACAAAATCAAATTTTCAAAATTTGATTAATTCTCAATCCAATCTTGCCAAATTGATCAATTTTCGAAAATTGCTGGCATTTGTGGGTTACTTGAGTCTCAAGGAAAGAATAAAATCAATCTTTGCAATTAATTTTAATTTTGTACTTTATTTTTAAATTTAATTTGCATTTAAATGAATAAATTACAAATTAAATAGAAAAATAAATTAAAAATTCGTGGCATTGGGCTTGGACATTCCTAATTGTATGAGGAATAAGTTTGGATGGAGAAAAAACAAGCCCATTTGCAAAAATTTGATTTTAGAAGTATCTCTTTGTGCATTCTTTCAAAATTGCCCAACTTGTGAATAGTGTATCTTGCTCAATTTTCCACATTTTTGAGTGTTATTGGACTTTTTGGAAAGCTCTAAGAGTCCTCTAACCAACCTTTTTGGTCTCATCTCAATTGGAGTTTCCATGCTCAATATACCTTCAAAACAAAAAGTTGACTTTTTGTTGACTTTGAAAATGACCTGTAATGTTTTGAGCTATACCTCTCAAATGAAGCATTTTTTGGACATCCTTGTGAGACATGAAGTTGTAGAGAATTGAATTTCCTTCAAAATGAGCTTTGGTGGGGAAATTTCTGAGAAAGTATGAGAAAGTTATGAGCAGTCAAAGTTCAGTTGACTTTTCACCTAGAAACCCTAATTTAGAAAGTTTGACTTTTGAGCAAATCTTGAGTTTTCTTGATGAATCATGATCAACCCTTGATCAAATGATGAATGTAACTTCAAAATGAGGATGTTGACCAAAAATTATGAAGTTTGATCAGTATGTTGACCACAGCTGACTTTTGTCCAATACAACCGATTTTCAACCATCCGAGCAATTGTCTGAGGAAACTTGACTTGTGAGGCTTGAAACTTGACATGGAGAATCTTGGAGCATATGAGGAGGCATGAAGACCATTGAGATGTTGGAAGTCCATCTTGACTTGAGAGATACCAAACCCTAATTTGGGTTGATTGTCTAGAGAGAGTTTGTATGATCAACTCGAGGAATCCTCGAGTAGGATGTATGAAATCTCTTGAATAGATGGAGGGTAAATTTTGGGTATGACACTGCCCTGCTCAATCTTCTTGTACGGAGGGTTAGATTGACACGCTTGTCTTTCGTGACCGGAGGTGGAAGATGATTGAACACCGAGTACACCGAAAATTTGCACTCGCGGTTGGTCGATGATGGGAATGGGCTTACGATGCCATTTGGAGATTACGCTGGGGGAATGAGTCGTACGCTAGACTCGAGGTGGTTGACTGAATGGGAGAATCGTCGGAGATGGGCTTGAGATGCCATCTGGAAAGGTCGATGCTGGGGAGTGAGCCGTACGCCAGGCTCTATAGACGCTTCGAAGGAGCATGGAGACGGGCTTAAGATGCCATCCGAGGAGTCGACGTTAGACTTCGTGTTCATTTTGAATGAAGTTATTGGTTTGTATTGATTTTTAACCATATATGCAGCATTCTGAAAGTGAAGAAATGTTGACAAGTAGTCGGAGATGGGCTTAAGATGTTATCCAGGCAACCGAGTCGACGCTAGACTCTATAGTTGCTGTTGATAATAAGAAGGGATCAAAATAAATCTTTGTGCCGATTACTCTGAGGGAGATGGTAGTTGGTAAAAATGTGGATAGCTTCCCTGTTGTGCATCGGGTGTTGATCCATTGCCTCATATCGGAGGATAACCAGGGCGGTCTTTCGATAGTTTTCCGCTTGCTCGGGTCGAATCTCGACCACCGTCGGAGGACAACCATGGGCGATCTTTCGATAGTTTTCCCGATTCGGGCTTAATCCGACCACCGTTTGAGGACAACCATGGGCGGTCTTTCGATAGTTTTCCGCCGATTCGGGCTTAACTCGACCCGCCAATGATCACACTGCTTTGGAAAAATAAGAGAAACTTTGATAGAATATTGGTTAGTTTTATGCAAAGTATGATGCATGTTGTATATGAATGACATATGCATGAATTATGACTTTATGAGAAATGTATGAATGATAGATGTTGTGGTATTTCAAAACATATCCATCTTGAAGAAGATGTGGATGTTCGCTTGAAGATTTCGATCTTGGGAAATCGAGTAGTGAGAACCCCACTTTGAAGGAGAAGAAAGAAACTCAGATCCTCCGATGCACTATCCGACCAAGTTCTTGGGCCTAGATATCGCTGAGGAAGGTAGAGATTGAGAGGCTCGTTGTTGGAGATCTCATATATAGACCCCGCTGAGGAGAATCTGGAGGCGATCCATTGGGGACCTTGTATGTAGATCCCACGAGGAAACTTAGGAGGTGCTCTCATGGGATTCTGAAGCGATCTCACTGGAGAGCAATTGGTAGTGCCGGAGACCGGGTTGGAAGAGTCGAATCCGCTGTAATCCCAGCCGAGGTGAAGATGTGGTTTCTCCGGCACTATCCGACCAAGTCTCGAGTCCGATACCGCTGGGAAGAGGAAAGGATCGAGATACCACTGGGATAAATACCGGGGTGAGGTGTTACCGCTGAGATCGATATAACATTGCTTGGTCAAGTGGAATTATCGTCAGGATTCCTTCGCTCATTGGGAAGTTGTGTTGGTGACTTTGTCGCCATCTCAACTCGAGCTCGTAGTAAGTACTTTTGTACGCTCACTTTTCATATGTTTGCGATTAGATTCTTATTGTCAAGTGATAATCATTCAAAGCAAACGTTGGACTTATTGCAAACAACAACAGTTGAAAATTGTAGAAAGAACTTGCATTTATTTGAAAGGTATGTATGGCCAAGTAGTTTTGTATATAAGAAAGGTAAAAGCTATGGAAACAATCTCGTTAAGTTCCAACTTATGCTAGTACTCATATATTTCGACTATCTCATCTCCTTGCCAAGAGAAAGTGAGTGAATTGATCTTCGCCATTTGAATCTTGAATGCCGAGTAGTCTCGAAGGTGTGATCCGAAGAGACATAGTCGACGCTTAAATCCCTAACTTTGCCTAGACCGCCTTTCGGTTTTCACCACGGATACCTTTTCTGCCCAAGCCGCTTTTCGTGTTTTCGACTTGCCGGTGTACATGTTTTGTATATATCCTTAACTTTGCCCGAACCTTTGGTTCGCCAGATGCCCTTATTTTTGCCTAGGCCACCGACCTAGCGGGTCTCTTTTATGCGTAGTATTTTTGACTATGTCCGTGTTCATGTGGTGGGAAGTCTTCACCATCCATGGTGCTAAGTATCATAGCTCCGCCGAAAATACTGCCTTGACTACAAATGGTCCCTCGAGGTGGGAGTCCATTTTCCGGATCACCTTGTGGAAGAATGATGCGCTGACTACTAGATCACCGACTTGGTAGACTCGTGCTTGACCTTCTTGTTAAATGCTCGATCATTCATTTTGATAACCGTCCATGGCGATGGACGTGAGTCGCTTCTCATCAATCAAGTTAATCTGGTCAAGGCGAGTCTCGACCCAATCGCTCGCCTAACTCGCCTCCCGAGGACTCGTTGAGGGTATCCGAACCTCGATGGGTAAGACGGCTTCCATACCGTATACGAGAGAGAAGGGCCCTCTGGATGTTCGTGTCAGAAGCGATAACCATGAAGAGCAAATGGTAACATCTCATGCCAATCCTTGTAAGTCACATTCATCTTCTCAGATAATCTTCTTAATATTTTTGTTGGCGGCTTCCATCGCGCCATTCATCTTAGGCCGATATGGAGAAGAATTGTGATGCTTGATTTTGAACGCGCGTAGTTCGATCATCTTATTGTTGAGATTGGAGCCATTATCTCGTGCTAATCCTTTCGGAATGCCATATCGATGATAAGATTATGTTTGATGAATCGAGCCACAACATTCTTAGTAATGTGCGAACGAGGTCGCTTCTACCCACTTGGTGAAATAGTCAATTGCCACAAGGATGAAACGATGTCCATTGAAGTCGGGCTTGATTTCCAATCATGTCAATGCCCCACATTGCGAAGGCCAAGGAGAAGTTAAAACATTCAGGTACCGAGGTACGGCACTTTATCCGCATAACCGCACTGTGACAAGATCGAGCGTAGTGGTGACAATCACCTCCATGGTGGACCAATAGTAACTCGCTCGTAATCTTCTTAGCCATGGTGTGTCCACTGGAATGAGTACCAAATGCGCCTTCGTGTAACTCTTCCATGATTCGTTCTGCTGTTTTTCGGTCTACACAGCGGAGTAAGCACAAGTCGTGGTTGCGCTTGTATAAGATGTCGTTGCTGAGGAAGAATTTAGACGCAAATCTTCTCATGAACTTCTTATCATTGACAGATGCCCCCGCGGGATATTCCTGAGTCTCAAGATACCTCTTCACGTCATAGTACCAAGGTCTCTCTTCTGCGTCAAGCTCATAACAATACGCTGGTTCGTCGAACTTCTCAATGGTGATCTGGGGAGCCTCGTTGTCCCATCTAACCTTGAACATAGAAGACATAGTAGCCAATGCGTCTGCCAACTGATTCTCTTCTCGTGGAATATGATCAAAAGTAATCTCTTCGAAGTAGGGGATCAAACTCAGAACACGCTCTCGATACGGAATGAGGTTCGGATGCTTCGTATCCCACTCGCTTTTATCCGACCGATCACTAAAGTCGAGTCTCCATACACTTGTAAGAACTTGATTCTTAAGTCAATAGCCTTTAAGACCCATGATGCACGCTCGACCATGTTGTTAGTGCAATCAAACATAATCAAGGTGAAAGCGTGTGTCCTGTAGGGATGTGATGATGGGCCCGGTTCTTCACAATCAGAATTAGCAAAACATATTCGTCTGAAATTGAATTGCATAGATCGATAGTCATCTACGGCTTGATGAGCCAAATGATCGGCTACCACACTTCCTTTGATCGCTTTCGAGAAGTGTACGATGTCATATTCGGTCAAGATCATTTGCCATCTTGCTATTCTTCCCGAGAGAGTCGCTTTCAAATATGTATTTTATCGGATCCATCTTGAAATCAACAAGGTAGTGTGAGTCAACATATACCGCCTTAATCGGCGAGCAGCCCAAGTTAAAGCGTTGCAAGTTTTCTCGAGCGTGAGTATCTTGTTTCACACGGTAAACTTTTGCTAAGGTAGTATATTGCATGCTCTTTTCGACTGCACTGCCATGTTGCCCCAACACACATCCCATTGAGTTCTCTAATACCGCAAGTACATGATGAGAGGTCTTCCTTCGCGGCGGCATGGATAGGAGGATTCAAGGTACCTTGATTTTGTCAAAAGCGATCCGCAATCGCCGCTCCATTCAACTACTTGATCTTTCTTTAGTAACTTAAAGATTGGCTCACAAGCAGCGGTGTGCAATGAATCTGCAATGTAGTTCAATCGGCCCAAGAAACCTCGACTTCCTTCTCGTGGGAGCGGCATCTCTTGAATAGCTTTAACCTTGGCGGATCAACTTCAATACCTTTTTCATCGACGACAAACCCTAGGAGTTTTCCCGATCCGACTCCAAAAGTGCATTTGTTAGGATTAAGTCTCAACCTGTACTTCTTCAATCACAAACAGTCGCAAATGATCAAGATGTTCTTCTTCGCCTATGATCGAGCTATCATGTCGCCGACGAGACCTCTATCTCGTGATGAATCATGTCATGAAATAATGTCACCATAGCACGATAAATGGCGCCCGCTCTTCAAATAACCTTGTAGCGTAACCCCAAAAAAAAGTAAGAAACCATCCATAAAGGAGAAACCATCCAACCGAAATCAAGTGGAAATCGTTCTCGGACTCACTGCTCGTATCTCCCACACACATTCGCATTTTGCCATCCTTCTTGGGTACGGTACCACATTTGCAACCCATCGATAAGAGGTGATGCTAAGAAACCGCGTTGAATTGTTTCATAACTTCACTTTGATTTTCTCTCGACATCTCGTGACGATGCGATTTAACTTCGTTTCATCGAGAAAACCTTCTTTGTTGGCAATCGTGCACTACAATATCAATGTCCAACCCTCGCATGTCTTCGTATGACCAAGCAAAACCTCAATGTAGTCTCGTAGCATCCAACTAACCTTTCTTTAACACCGCTCAAGACCCGCCTCCTATCTTGATCTCTTTTCGCCTTCGCAAGACCCAAATTCACAACCTCAACTTGCTCTTCGTGGTCAGATAACTCGCTTCTTCTTGTAGCCGCAAGTTCTCCGGCACTTCACAATCTTCCTCACTTTCGCCTTCGGCTTGGTAGATCGGATTATCAAGTCATATTTAGCACTAGCATAGTTATTAACTAGATTCGAGTGATTCGCAGTTGTATCACGTGTGTGTAAGAAACACATAGCTTTTGAAGGGTGATAAAGTAAAGAAAGAAAACAAACAATTGAATGCAAAAGTCCAACGAATTTATTGAATGAAAACACGCAAACGATGATAATAACCTCCAAACGAGCCATGATGCCCCGGCAAGGCACTAGGCTTTCAAAGTTTATTGTTCAAAACATAAAGAAATACGAAAAGCAAAACAAAACAAGAGCAATTACTCCCGACTAAAGGAGATTGGTATGACGCCTTCGCCTTCCAATTGTCGAGCCCATGATCCGAGTCGAAGATCCACTTGCCGATGTCAAGTCGTTGTCGTTCTTCTATAGCATGGATTCCACTGGCCGATGCGAAAGGAAGTTGGCCGCACGCCGCGCGTATCATCTTCCGACCTTTGATGGTGAAGCCTAAACCGCTTTTGTTTGATTTGAAAGGAAGATTAGGAGCTGTCCCCAAATAGTACTCTTCCTTCTTCAACAAAGCTTGAGCATCTTTCAATGAGGCCATCCTAGGCGGAACTTGTGTAACTTCAGAGGACGGGAGTCACAGCATGACTCTGGTATTGTTTCAAAAGCTTGACAGGAGTCTCAAAGAATTCTCCTTCCATCTCAAGGTAATAACGATCGCAGATGACCGACCATATATTCCTCTTCACCGCACATCGTAACAACCTTCCTTTCACCGGTACTTCAACTCGATGTAAGGTGAGGTACGCCGCCCCATGTATCCAAGGGCGCCCAAGTAGGCAAGAGTAGGTCGGACGGATGTCCATGACAAAGAAAGTGGAGTCAAAAGTCTGGAACCGACTTTGATAGGCGAGTGAGTTTCCAAGCACCGCCCGCTTAGAACCATCAAAAGCCCTCACAATAATGTCACTGGTCTCGTAACCAACCCTCGACATCAAGCCGATCAAAAGCCTTCGAAGGATATTTAGAGCGTAACCGTATCCACCAAAACATGGGATAGTGTAGTGCCTTGCATTCAACGGAGATGCAAGGCTTTGTTATGTTTCTTTCCGCAGGAGTCAAATCAAGATCCGAGAAACCTAGGCCGTTGTTGGCAGCCAAAGCTAGCAATACAAACTTCAAACTGGTCGTGGTAGTGTCTTGACGTGAGCATTCTTCGTAAACTTCACCAAGGCGTTAGTATGAGCCTTGAGCATAGCAGAGCAAGCATGGAGATCTTGGACGGAGTCTGTCCCAACTGTTCCACAACATTGTAGTCGCTCTTCTTGATAATCTTCAGATTTTCCTCCATTTCTTGTTTGGAGGTGTCTTCAGTAACTTCCTTTGGTACTTCGATCGAAAGGTGACGAGTCACTGGATCTTTCCCTCTAGCTTGGGGAATGGATTGAATAGATGGAATGCGAGCTGGAGTCGCGGTGTCTTTTGGAGGAGAGATATCCGGAGAGAATACCCTTTCGGTTCTGGTCACCTTACTAGATCCGGTGATGTTGTCAATGTCAGGAATGGTAGCTTCAACTGTAAGATCTTCAACGGTCAGAGGGTCTTGCTTGACGCCATGATAGTAAACATCAGCTCCATAATTCCAAGGGATAGCCTTGTCAGAGGAATACGGAACTGGCCTTGGAGAAGTGATGACGAGAGGTGCCACTTTAGGCACAGGATCAGTAGAGGAAATCCTTATGGTGTTAACATCAACATAATCTTCTGGGAAATCGTCACCCCATCCGGTCGCCTTAACATCTTCAATAGGAATCTTGTAACTATCGGGACAATGTACTTCACCATGTAATCATATTTTCCACTGGATGCCCCAAGGTATCCCACGCAGATGGTACAGCCATTCGCATTGTCAATCTTCAACTTAGACATTTCTTCACACAACCGCAGTGGTTTCGTAAATAGTATCTCTGCTATCCATCATGCATCGAACACGCCTTCTCAACCAAGCACAACCATCAAAAGCGGATGGGCACCAACGACATTCGGGCATCCTGGTCGACACCGCTTAAAGAAATTCTTCTTAACAAATCGAGGAATGGTCAAGTCATCTATGTTGAAAACATAAGTATCGCCACCAACAAAGATTGGAACCCTTGTCATGGTTAGGCATAGGCTGATCACATTCGAGTCTCAACAGGAGGATCAAACTCAACTGCTTAGCTTCAATCATATGTTGAATCTTGTTCTTCGAGCCCAACAATCATCGATTATGTCCCGGCTATTGGAGTGGTAAGCACACTTGGCATTAGGATTGTACTGGAGATGAAGTGTTGACATTCGAGGAGGATCCTCAAGGTAATCACCGCTTTCAACATGTGTTGCAAGGCTTCATGACAAAGGCATGTTGATCTTGAACTGCCTTCGCGTGTTCGTTACGCTGTTGTCTCACCGAGGTGTGCCGATGTAGGATTAGAGATCACAACCGCCTCTACGATTGAGCGCGGTCGGTCTTGGCTCGACTTTTCCGACCATACAAGATTAACTTCTTTCTTACCACCAAAAGATCTCTTCGCAGATTTGAAGATGTCTCTATCTCAATCTTTCCACTTTGATACCATTCGATACGCGTCAATATCACGGTGAATCCGTCAAGAGTTTCCAATCGATGATTGAAGAATGGGCCTCGCTGTCCCCATAAACATATCAACCAACTCCCTATGGACAAGGGTGGTTGAACTCACCGCTAAGTCTCCACTTCCGAGCATACTCCTTGAACTTCTCATCACGACCCATAGACATGCTTTGTAGTTGCATGGGTGTCAATTCAAAGATTGTACTCATATTGTCTATAGAAAGCATCCGCTAAGTCACCCAAGTACGGATACGGCCATTCTCTAGCCGATAATACCACTCCAACCGAGTTCCGACAAACTCTCTTGAAAATAGTGCATCCACAACTTTCTCACATCAGGGATTGATCTTCCGACATAGGACTTCAAATGCAGCTTAGGGCAAGACATGCCATCATACTTAGCAAAAGTTGGAACTTTGAACTTGAGAGGGATCACAACACTGGACAAGACTCGATCATCAAAATTCAGCCCGGACATCTTCGTGTTTTCCACAAAGATTCAGACGGTCTTCAAGTTGCTTGTACTTGTCATCTTCATTGAGTATGGCCATCATCATAGTTCTCTCAAGCTCAGCCGATCGCCTTCACCATCACCCTTGTTACTTTCCTCAAGATGGACACTTCCTTCGAGAGCTCAATACGGCTGACCACCTTAGACCACCTTTGTAGCGCCCGCCCATGTCGAGGAGACCAACAACCTTTTCTTCTTGTTGATGAGCTCTTCAAATCTTCTTGGCCTTGGACCAAGCGGTAAACATCTCAAACCGAGCATTCGAGCTCGAGATCTTTGATGATCGTTCAAGAGCCATTTCGCTAAAATAAATAGCGAGCAAATGAGAAAACCAATCTTCAATGTACCGTGATGCAATGTTATGCTATGATATGCAATGTTTATGCTAATGCAATGCAATGTTTTCAAGGACCTTAGAGACTTAAATTTGTTAAACAAGCAATGAACAAACATTTATTAGTACTCTTTTCATTATTCTTTTCTTTTAAGTACAAGAGATAGTTCAAACAATAAAAGAAAACATAAACATCCTAAAGCTCTAAGTCTCCCATGGGCGCTTCCTCTTGGTGCCGATGTAGCGCTGATGTTTCGCCTCGTGAAGTAGTTTGGTCAACTCTAGCACTTTTTCTCACTTGCGTAACATCGAGCTTCAAAGGTATCCTCTTCCTTGAGCTGAATCCGTGATCTCTTCAAGTCTTCAAAATCAGAGGCATGTCGGGATGGAGAATAAGATAGGTACGCCACCTATAGCAACAGTTCCATAATTACCGGTAGAACAGCGTGAATGGCATCATGAGGTTTTGAGCTCGAGCTCGCACCCATTTGAGGTAAGGTTCCCAAGGAATGGAGTTCGGTGCCCCAAAGTCTTGGTATCGCCTTCTTTACCATGCCCCAAGCGTATGAACCTTCGCTTGCACTCGAGATCGTGGTTGTAGTCGAACACAACATCTTGGAGAAGCATATCATGTGGACCATCTTTTCGAGCAAAACCAAACCGACGAGAGCTAAAGAAGGGTAAGTAATACCTCCCTTATACCAAGTAGCGGTACATTAGGGAATTCTCCACAACGCCGATGAAGGTGAAGTCCTTTGAGAGAAAAGATTCCAACGGATATCCGAATGAAAGAGTGACATCAATTTGAGACCATCTCAACCTTTGTTCATTCTTCAAACCGATGGAGGAAGGTGCGAAATAAACCACCTTGAAAGTAACGGTATACAACACATGAGAGTTCCTTGTTTCTTAGTAGTACGAGTGTGGAGAGAATGTAGGATGTCTCCAAGTAAGGTAGGCATCGGATTGCGGTAAGGAACAACTTGATGGCATTGATATCTATGAATTGATCCGAGTTAGGAAATAGAACCAAACCATAAATTAGCAAGGCCACAATGTTCTCAAATGCATGGAAACTCATAACTTTGAGGAATTCTCGCTTTTTGATTAAGAACTTGGAAAGTAAACCCTTAACTCCACTTCTAGTTTCCCAATTGGCTTCAATATCCGAACGCTTAAGATGTAAGGTCGATGCAATGTCTTCGCATTTAGGAACCTTTTCTAAGCCGTGAATGGCATTTGGTCAAGAATAGGTATTCCAAGTAGCTTAGAGAACTCTTCCAAGGTAGGAACCAACCGATAACTGGGAATGTAAAGCAATGGTGTTTTGATCAAAGAACTGAATAGACACGATCATATCTTCTTCAAAACCGAGATAACCAAATCTAGTAGATAACCATGTCTTTTGATGAACTCGAGCATGGTCGGAATTTCAAACCAATTTTTGAGTGAGAAGGTATACCCTTAAAGTTGATTCGATAGTCTTCTAGAAGCCATAATTCCTACAAAACAGAGCAAAGATAAATCCCTAGGTCCTTGAAATAGTTAGAAATGATATGCAATGCAAATGATGTCATGATGTCATGTTTAGCACACACAAACAATTCACACAATGAGCCTAGGTTTAAGGCTTGCATGAGGTATAGGTGATTACCCTACCAAAAGTTTGAGTTGGTTCATCCCGTCCTATAATAGTAACCGGTTCTAGGAATCTCACATCATCGATCTTTCTCGAGGCGCTTATTTCAATACGACGCCAAGTGGTCGATCGAAAATATCCCAAAAGTCCGATCTCAATGAGCGTAGCATCGAGTATCAACCAACCTTAGTCTCAGACCAAAGCCGCCATCTCACTACCTTCTAATGGCTAAGATGGGTCAATTAAGGTTCTAAAAGTTTAGTTAGCGCTTGATGACACCACGCAGAAGCCAAATACTATCTTCAACTTGGGAATGAAGAGTATCCGGACAACCAAAGTGTCATGCTAACGTAGCCATCATGTTGACCGTTTAGTTATACGTCTAACGGTCGCAATGATCTAATGCTACTTACCTAAAAGGAAACCCGGATCCGGGTGAAGGATCCCCCACAAATATAATACCCAAGCAACCCTTAAAGATAAAGCATACAATTCAAACAGAAAGCATTAAAGGTTATCTAGAAATCCCTAAGGCAATTCTCTTTAGGTGTACCTCAACAGAGTCGCCAGCCTGTAATACTTGAACTCGACTTTGTAGGATTTTTGTATCCAAATGTGCGGATAGCAAGAGTCGCCACCGACTTTTATTTTTATCCAATTAAGGGAAGGTAAAAGTACGTAAAAGACCTTCGCTTAGATTCCGAGTTCGGGAGAATGGTTATGAAAAGGGAAGGTATTAGCACCCTTTCCATCCGTAGTTTTCACGGCTCTTAGTTGCTCTAGATTACTTTTAAAATTGCTTTCGTGTGTTTGACAAAAACGTTTTGAAAAAGGGATTTCGCTTTGACTTTGTAATGACTCATGCAGGAGTGTATACAAAGTGTTCGAAATGTTTTGTTTTGAAAAGAATTTGAACTTTGAAAAGAGTGGTGTGAAAAGCATTTGGTTTAGAGCAAGCAACTAAAAGACTTATTTACCCACCGTAATTGGTCGCTTTCATACTTCTACGCCTTTAGAATAGCGTTAGCCATACCATTAGTTGGTAGGTAGCTCCATTCGCTGGATGTAAGCGGACATTCGGGACATCGATGGTCATGAAGGCAACTTGTAGGAAGTATCCTAGCACATTCGGCGGACTATCATCATTTTCGAGGCGACAATCGAGGGTCAAGATCACGTATTCGGAGGCGACATCGTGGGTCTTATGATCTTTGTATCAAGGGACTATGATGATTTGTTTGAAGGAAACGTGCTAGAATACCTCTACGCTCGAGGGACATGACCATATTTGAACTGTAAGGCAACGAGAGAATTACCCTAAGGTGGTGTGTGAAAGAAGTGTGTTGATTTCAATATGTTATCTTGAAGTTAGTGGACTATGTTCATTATTATCTTGCCATACACGCCTAGTTACTAGCAATTGATAGGTGCGGAAAGTAAATTGGAAAGTAAACATGAAAGGTAAATGTCCCACGCTATTACAAGGTTGGCGTATACATAATTTAAAATGCGGAAAATAAAGACCTAATTTTAAACTATTACATCCCGTATAGCTACATTATTGAAAAATGAAAACGATAAAGAAACGTCCGAATTGAATAACCGTGAAACGAACGAGGAATCGAAAATATGGTGAAATCGAAATAAGAGAAAATGTTAGAAAATGCAAATTTTAATTGGAAAAATTATTACATGCGGAAATAATATAAATATGCTAAAATAATTTTTGGGATTTTTAGATGCAATTTAATGATTTAAAATGAATTTACAATGATTTAAATGCAAAATATGAATAAAAATAAATATGCATGCAAACTTATATTTTTAATTTTATAAATTAAATAAAGATTTTTAGAAAATAATGTAAAAAGAAAATTAATTTTGATGAATTTTAGATGCGTAAATAAAAATATGAAAATAAATTAAAATAACATGCAAATATTAAAATAAAATAGAAAAGGAAAATAGTTTTGCAAACTTGTAAAAATAATGTGAAAGCCGATTCGAATCGAGGACCCCGGTAGCAAACACAACTTGCCAACCGAATCGAATGCACAATCGCTTGGAAACCGGATCGAATGGAAGAAAGACAAGTGTCACCCCGATGCTCCGCATCACAAGCTTCATCGTCCCCGATTCAAATATTGAAGCCGACCATTGTTTGACGCTAAGGTCCCTGGCAAAATAAAAAACGCAGCATTCATAATATAAATAACATCTAAGACCATGGTTCGATTCTAGATCGCTCCAACACGATGGTATAGGTCCTATTGTCCAATTTTTCCATTTAAGCAAAGCCCTAAATCGAGCTCAGAAACCCTAGTTATGGTGTAACACGATTCAGGCCATGGAAATTCAATTGGCTTGCCCAGAAAGCTTGCAAACACATCACTAAACACAAAAACAACAACAAATCGAGTTAATAATGCATGAATGAAGGAATTCGAATTTTGAAAATTTAAGAACAAACCGATTTCGCCACGATTCTTGATGTTTTTTGGCAAAGTAAAGGTCTGAATCGGTTCTGGAGATGTCAAGGAATGTGTTGGACACCTCAAAATCGATTGAAAACGGCTGGAAGTAGGATTGCCAATAGCTTGCTTGCCACGGTTTTTTCAGTTTGAGAATAGGGTTTCTAAGGCCATTTTTTCGTTCTCTTTCGATTGGTATGCATCAGGTATAAGTACTGGAAGAATTTGGCATTGTTTTTGGTAAGAATCAATCACCATTCAATGAAAATCAATTTTGATTTTTGTACAAAATCAAATTTTCAAAATTTGATTAATTCTCAATCCAATCTTGCCAAATTGATCAATTTTCGAAAATTGCTGGCATTTGTGGGTTACTTGAGTCTCAAGAAAAGAATAAAATCAATCTTTGCAATTAATTTTAATTTTGTACTTTATTTTTAAATTTAATTTGCATTTAAATGAATAAATTACAAATTAAATAGAAAAATAAATCAAAAATTCGTGGCATTGGGCTTGGACATTCCTAATTGTATGAGGAATAAGTTTGGATGGAGAAAAACAAGCCCATTTGCAAAAATTTGATTTTAGAAGTATCTCTTTGCATTCTTTCAAAATCGCCCAACTTGTGAATAGTGTATCTTGCTCAATTTTCCACATTTTTGAGTGTTCTTGGACTTTTGAAAGCTCTAAGAGTCCTCTAACCAACCTTTTGGTCTCATCTCAATTGATTTTCCATGCTCAATATATCATCAAAACAAAAAGTTGACTTTTGTTGACTTTGAAAATGACTCAGAATGTTTCGAGCTATACCTCTCAAATGAAGCATTTTTGGACATCCTTGTGAGACATGAAGTTGTAGAGAATTGAATTTCCTTCAAAATGAGCTTTCATGGGGAAATTTTGAGAAAGTATGAGAAAGTTATGATCACCAAAGTTCAATTGACTTTTCACCTAGAAACCCTAATTTAGAAAGTTTGACTTTGAGCAAATCTTGAGTTTTCTTGATGAATCATGATCAACCCTTGATCAAATGATGAATGTAACTTCAAATGAGGATGTTGACCAAATATTATGAAGTTTGATTGTATGTTGACCACAGCTTGACTTTTGTCCATATAACCGATTTTCAACCATCCGAGCAATCGTCTGAGGAAACTTGACTCATGAGGCTGAAACTTGACATGGAGAATCTTTGAGCATATGAGGAGGCATGAAGACCATTGAGATGTTGGAAGTCCATCTTGACTTGAGAGATACCAAACCCTAATTTGGGTTGATTGTCTAGAGAGAGTTTGTCCGATCAACTCTCGAGGAATCCTCGAGTAGGATGTATGAAATCTTTGAATAGATGGAGGAAAATTTTGGGTATGACATACGCTCCGCAAGTCACTATGAAGGTTTCTCAACCGATCATGACAAACTCACAGAGTTCACGCCATCGGACGAAGAAGTCTATCATAACCCAGCGACAACACGAATCCTCGTGGCCAAATGGAGAATCTCCGTGAACAATTCCATAAGATGCAACTCGAGATCAAAACAATCCGTGGTAAGGAATTGTTTGGGAAGAATGCCCACGATCTATGCCTAGTTCCTCGTAAGGATACCCGGTAAATTCAAAGTCCCCGATTTTGAGAAATATAGAGGAAATTCCTGCCCGCAGAGTCATCTTACAATGTACGCTAGGAAGATTTCTACATATAATGACAATCACCAATTGCTCATTCACTATTTCCAAGACAGTGTCATCGGTGCCACACTCAAGTGGTACATGGACTAGATAGTGCAAATATCCGTATATTCAATGACCTAGGTGAAGCCTTTGTCCAACAAAGACAAATTCAATTTGACATGGCTCCAGATCGAGATCAACTCCGTTCTATGTCTCAAAAGGAAAAAGAGACGTTCAAAGAATACGCCCAACGTTGGAGGGAAGTTGCTGCCCAAGTTAATCCACTATTAGAAGAAAAAGAAATAACCAAGGTTTTCCTGAACACTCTTAGCCCATTTTACTACGAACGCATGATCGCCAGCGCTCCCGAAGATTTCACCGAAATGGTAAGCATAGGGATACGACTAGAAGAAGGAGTCTGAACAAGACGCCTAACCAAAGAAATGAGGTCTTCAAGCAGAACCAAGAGAGTCGGAACCATTTCCCCAAAAAAGAAAGAACATGACGTTGGAATGGTATCCCGAGGGAAACCAAGGAAAAATGTCAGTCGCCGACAACGGGTAGCCACAATAGCACCAATTGTTAATGCAAGTTCAAACATGGGAATTACCCCGCAATTCCAAAGAAACTCAATAATTTCGACAAAAAGCTCAATAATTCAACAATCGAATCAGACTCGAATCTCGCAGCTTGATCCAATCGATGACGATACTAATTATATCCCGCTTGATAGAAAGGAATCTTGTACAAACAAGGTCACCACCTCCGCATAAATTACCTTGGTGGTACAAAGCAGATATGTCTGGCCCTTTTCATCAAGGGGCACCGGGTCATGATCTCGAGCACTGCATAACATTAAAAGCTGAAGTACAAAGATTGGTAAGGGTTAATCTTCTCTCCTTCAGGAATGCAAATCCAAATGTACAAGAAAATCCACTTCCCAATCATAGTGGACATACCGTGAATTTGATACTCAGGAATACAGATCGGTATCTTATCACTGACATAAATATGATAAGAGAAAGCTTGGTACAACTCCATGATACATTCAGTATAATGGGCGCCTTCGCTAAACATGACTACACAGTCTGTAGAATCTGCTTCACGGATTTTCAAGGATGTCCCACAGTGAGAGCAGATCTTCAACGGTTAATAGACATTGGTGACATTCAGATATTCAGAAACATGAATGATTATGACGTGAATATGATAGGGCATTATCCGCATGAGCTTTTAGTCTCAAATATCAACTCGGAAATTCCCGAAGCAAACATCATTTTTCAAGAGGATTATGTTCTTGTTGATAAAGACAATCTCTGAATCCGAAGAGTGGAGCACTTATCTTGATAGCTCTGAATATGTGTCCCAGGAAGAATCGTACGCGCCGTTCTATCCTCCGACAGACCAATTCAAAGGCATGTTCCTACAAAAGAATGAGAATAAAAATCCACCTATCCCTTCTGAAGTGTGGGATACCTTGGGAGAACCAAGTGGAAAGTTTGACTACATGGTGAAATACACTGCACCTGAAAGCTCAAAAATCAGAATTGAAGACATCCAACCAACTGGATAGGACGATCCTTTTGAGTATCCTAGTCAACCAGAAGAGTTATACACATCTTCTCGATCTCATCATCAAATTGAAATCCCAAATGAAGATCTCTGCTTTAATACGCCTGGCGAGTTTGTTAAGCCAGATTTTAACTATCACTACATCAACGTAATCACCGAAGAAGAACAAGAAGACAATTCTAGAAATGAGTTAGAAAGCGCCGTAGACAATGAGTCTCTTCACTCAGAAGATTGGGAAGTACATCCCAAGAATCCAGAATACATGCCACTTGAAAGCACATATGCTGCATACTATGCTCCTCGATCTGTCAATCAAGCAGAAGAAGATCACTTCAACAACACAAAAGGCAAGGTCAACCGACCAGAGTCTTCAAAGCCTGTTCGACCAACGACCAAAGTCTACACAAGAAATAAGCCAAAAGAAAAACTACCAGAGTATCTAGACTTCCAAGGAGTTCGCCACTATTGGAAGCCTGTTAAAGCTCAGACTGATGTTCATAGTTCTAAGTAGTTTATCTTGATTTTGTTTTGAACTCTCGCCTCGCCCAAGACGGAGAGATGTTTTATAGGGTTTAGCTTTTAAATAATTTCTCTTTGTCTTGCCCAAGAAAAAATGAGTGTGTATTTAGGGCCCTGTTTCATATTGTGAATCATAAATAAAAAGCGTTGTTTTGATTCCACACTTTGTGTTTGTTTTTTGTTTTTTTACCCTTTTCTGGAAATGGTAATCCTAAAAAAAACAAGCATCTTCAAAAAAAATAAAAATAAAAATAATCTGCATACACTTTCACTTTACCTTTTCTAAAGAAGAATTAATTAATCAAACATAAATCAAACATGCAGATTAGAAAATGGACAAATCCATTGAACACAATAACTCTATGCTCTCTCCCAACTTTGAATTCCCTGTGTTCGACACCAAGGAAGAAGTTGAAGAAGAGATCCAGGATGGGATTTCTCGACTACTTAAGCACGAGGAAAAAATCATTCAGCCTCACAAAGAGCCTTTGGAAGCAATCAACTTAGGTTCTGAGGAAGACAAAAAAGAAGTGAACATCGGAGCTCTACTCGACAACAACGTCAAGGGCAAACTGATAGATCTTCTCAAAGAATATGTTAATGTGTTTGCTTGGTCCTACCAAGACATGCCAGGTTTAGATACCAGCATCGTGGAGCATCACTTGCCATTAAAGTCGGAGTGTCCGCCAGTTAAACAAAGACTGAGAAGAGTTCACCCAGACATGGCCGACAAAATAAAAAGGAAGTTCAAAAGTAGCTAGACGCAGGTTTCTTGTGTCCTCTGAATATCCTCAATGGTTAGCCAACATAGTACATGTCTCAAAGAAAGACGGAAAGGTCAAAATGTGTGTTGACTATCGGGACTTGAACAAAGCAAGTCCAAAAGATGATTTCCCACTACCGCATATCGACATGCTAGTGGATACCACCGCAAAGTTCAACGTCTTTTCCTTCATGGACGGTTCCTCTGATTATAATCAGATCAGAATGGCTCCCGAAGACATGGAGAAGACATCTTTCATCACGCCATGGGGCACATTTTGCTACAAAGTAATTCCATTTGGATTAAAGAATGCAGACGCAACTTATCAAAGGGCGATGACTACTCTTTCATGACATGATGCACAAAGAGATCAAGTCTACGACACGACATGATAGCAAAGTCCGATAATCAAGAAGAGCATATAGGATATCTCTTGAAGTTGTTTCAATGACTAAGAAAATTTCACATCAATCCTAACAAATGCACCTTTGGGGTAAGATCCGAAAACTCCTAGGTTTCATCGTCAACAAAGAGGTATTGAAGTTGACCCGACAAAGTCAAGGCTATTCAAGAAATGCCTACACCACATACGTAAAAGCAAGTAAGAGGATTTTGACGGTTGAATTACATCTCCGTGTTTATCTTTCAAATGATCCTACTTATGGGCCGATATTCAAGCTTCTCTCGCAAAAATCAAGAGGTTGTGGACAAAGATTGCCAAAAGCGCTTGACGGTATCAAGGAATACTTGTCGAACCTCCAATATTGATTCCTCCAATCAAGGAAGACCATCAATCATGTACCTTACCGTGTTGGAAGATTCCATGGGCTGGTTTGACAAAGAAGATGAAACCAAGAAGAAAGAGCATGCCATCTACTACTTGAGTAAAAAGTTCACGATTGGAAACTCGTTACTCCATGCTCGAGAAAACATGTTGTGCTTTGTGTGGATTCAAACGCTCCGCCAAGACATGATCAATCACACGACTTGGTTAATCTCAAAATGGATCCAATCAAGTACGCCTTTGAAAAGCCCGCTTTAACTGGAAGAATTGCTCAATGGCGTATGCTATTATCTCAATATGACATCCAAGATGCGGCTCAAAAGCGTCAAAGGAAGCATTCTCGCCGATCACTTGGCTTATCAGCCGATCAACGAATACCAATCTCTCAAGTTCGACTTCCCTGACGAGCATGTTATGTACTTAAAGATGAAAAATTGTGACGAACCATTACCTGAAGAAGGTCCTGATCTAGAATCTAGATGGGGCTTAATCTTTGATGGAGCAGTTAATGTCTTTGGCAATGGAATTGGGGCAGTCATCATTACTCCCGAGGGTTCTCATGTCGCATTTTCCGCTAGATTGCTATTTGATTGCACCAACAACATCGCAGAATATGAAGCTTGTATCATGGGTATCAAAGAAGCCATCGACTTGAGGATCAAGATCCTTGACATATATGGAGATTCAGCCCTTGTGATCAATCAAATCAAAGACAAGTATGAAACTCATCATCTTGGTTTGATTCCCTACAGAGATTATGCAAGACATTTGTTGACTTTCTTCAACAAAGTTGAACTGCATCATATCCCTCGAGATCAGAATCGAATGGCAGACGCCTTGGCTACTCTATCTTCCATGTTCAAAGTCAACCATTGGAACGATATGCCTATGATCCGTATTAGATGCCTAGAAAGACATGCATATGTGTTTGCAACTGAAGCAGTCATCGATGATAAACCATGGTTCCACAACATCAAACGCTTCCTTCAAACTTAGGAGTACCCACTCGGGGCATCGCACAAAGATAGGAAAACTCTAAGGAGGCTTTCTAGAAATTACTTCCTGAATAAAGATGTGCTATACAAAAGAAACTTCGACATGGTCCTGCTCAGATGCGTGGATAGACACGGAGCAGACACGATAATTCACGAAGTACATGAAGGGTCCTTTGAACCCATTCAAATGGGCATGCAATGTAAAATCTTGAGAGAAGGATACTATTGGATAACGATGGAATCCGATTGTCAGAACACGCCAAGAGATGTCAAGTGCCGATCTACGCAGATAAGATCCATGTGTCACCGACTATACTCAACGCTCTCTTCTCCGTGGCCTTTCTCCATGTGGGGCATTGACATGATTGGGATGATCGAACCGAAAGCGTCCAACGGACATCACTTCATTTTAGTGGCTATTGATTACTTCACCAAATGGGTCGAAGTAGCATCTTACGCCAACGTCATAAGACAAGTGGTTGTGAGGTTCATAAAGAACAACCTCATTTGCCGATATGGAGTTCCAAGTAAGATCATTACAGACAATGGATCGAACTTGAGCAACAAAATGATGAAAGAACTGTGTGAAGAATTTAAGATCGAGCATCATAACTCATCTCCTTACCGACCAAAGATGAACGGCACCGTTGAAGCTGCCAACAAGAACATCAAAAATATCATCCAAAAGATGGTCATCACCTACAAAGACTGGCACGAAATGCTACCATTTGCTCTACATGGGTATTGTACCTCAGTACGTACTTCAACAGGGGCAACTCCTTTTTCTATAGTATACGGCATGGAAACAAAGGTTCTCGTGAGAAGTTGAGATTCCACAATGAGAGTTCTCATGGAAGCTAAGTTATCTGAGGCCGAATGGTGTCAAAGCAGATACGACCAGCTGAACTTAATTGAAGAAAAACGTCTGACCACTCTGTGTCATGGACAATCATATCAAAGAAGGATGAAGAAATCCTTCAACAAAAAGGTTCGACCTCGTGAATTCCAAGAAGGCGACCTCGTGCTTAAAAAGATTCTATCTTTTCAACCAGATTCTAGGGCAAATGGACTCCTAATTAAGAAGGCCCATACATCGTCAAAATAAGCTTTTCCTCGGTGCTATGACTCACAACCATGGACTGTGATGAACCCCGCATCCCGTAAATGTTGATGCAACAAGAAATACTTTGTCTAAAAACAAAAGAACAACTCGTAAGTCGAAACCCGAAAAGGGGGCTTAGGCAAAATGAGCGCCTCGGTGGATCAAAACTAAAAGACGGTCCAGTAAAAATTAGAGACAATAAATGTAAAATTATCCCGGTAGATTGAAACCAAAAGGAAATCTAGGCAAAATTAGGATCAAAATGACAAAGTAATCGATTAGTCCGTATTTTAATCAAAATCTTCCATCAACGGATCTTCAATCAAATCTTCAAGCAACAAGCACAGCTTGGAATTCAAAGTTGTTAGGGTAATAGTAGTTATTTGCTTTCAATGTAGCCTTTTCCCAATAAATTATCATTTCCAACTCTTGTAAATAGTTCATGGAATCACGGTCGATTACCATTCTATCAATAAAATTTGAGCCTCAGTGCCCATTTGTTTGCAATTCTTGCTTTATTCTGTTTTGCAAAATATTGCTTTTTCTAGTGAAAATCACTTTTGAAACTAAAGAAAAAAAGTTTTAAATGAATTTTTACTTCAAAATTTTGAAATAAAAGCGAAATTTTCCTTTGAACTATGAACACAGAAAGAGCTTCAACAGTTTTCTCCATGAGTGTTTCGACCGAAGATAAAACAATCACGAGAAGTTTTTCCTCGAAAGAGATCATCAAAGGACGATATTCTTATCCGAAAAAGAATCCTCAACAAGGTTGCCAATAAAATGCCTTTTCTAGAAAAGTTTAAAGCATGCAACTCAGATTCATCATCAGTAACGTCTACACCATGGCTGCAGATTTTGCTGAGTATTTTTTTTAACTGTGACATAGTCCTTTTCCCAAATACCCCTTTTGTTGTCTTGTCAAGTATCGTCAACATGCATATGACATTTATGACATTCGTCATTCATACATAATAGCATCATTAATGCATTCCTGCATTTCTCAATGTTTGCTTCAATATCACTTGTTTAGGTTGCATTTATTCCAAAAAAAAACAAGTGTGGGTGTGTCATCTCTCCAGTAGATTATCCCCAAGCAGAAAAATACATTTTTTCTATCATGTTCCCCAGCTGAGATCATTCCTCATTGGATACAAAGTCTTGATTGACGTTTCTTTCCAGTTCGTTCCTGGATAGAACCTTGTCTCTAACCAACTCAGGATTAGATTTCACAAAAAAATCTACCTGCAAACAATAAGAAATCGCCTCGTCATCCGAGCTGCTTATTTCCTTTTCATCTTGAAACTTGTCATAAAACGATTGTTATTCTTAACAAGTTCAAATCATGAAAGTTCAAGAAATCTCCGCAGTTGCCTTTCTGTCTAAAAGAGAAAACCTGCATCTTTACAATCAAAATGCCTGCATCTTCTCAAAAGAGAGATCCATGGCAAGGTTGTAGCTATGAAAATAGAAACTCATTTGAGATCTGTTTCCATCATTGTCTGTTATTCACAAGGCTGAATACTCAGTAAATTTCTCAAGAATTACCTTGTTAATAGTTATCACTTCGTTGATAATTGGTAATATCTTCAGAGCTCATTACCATAAATTATCACAAGGCTGATAATTGGTAATATTATCTTCACTTACCTTAAACATTGTCACAAGGCTGACAGAAGGTAATCTCCTCGTTTCCCAAAGCGAAACAAATATTCACTTACATTGTGAATCTATTTTCCTAGTGAAACATATTGCTTGTTTCCCAACAAACAGGATTCTCCTTTCTTAAACAGATTGAGTCATCCTCACAATCTTTCCCCCAACATATCATTCTTTGATATCACCTGGGTAAACTGTTTGCAATCATTTTGCATCACTCGCATTTTTGGTATCTTAGGTCCAAAATTTGCGTATTCTGATATTTAAGTCTCTTCACACCTATCGAGATGAAGATCTTCATCTTCATATCTCAGGCTAAAGAAAATTAAATAGGGGCATCTGTCATACCCCAATTTTTTACCTAAGATACCACCTTACATATGCATCACTGCATCACTAACAGTTTCAAAACAGAATAGATCATGCGTGGCTTCTAGAAGTCAAAATCAGGGTTTCTTCAAAATTTCATCTGTTCAAGATCTAATCAATTAGGGTTTGAGTTTCCACTCACCTAAATTGATCTATCTTAATCAATCATCAACATTTGATCTTCAGATTCCCATCTTTTTCTCATGATCCACCATGGATCGACCAATTAGGGTTTTGATCGAGGATAGTGAATCATTGACTTTCTGCTCAATGTATGACCTATTTTCTTGGAGATTGATCTTAACATCTTCAATGCAATATCTTGACCTAATTTCTTGATTCAAAACATTTCAAAAGTCCATGTTTCTTCATCAGACATATTCTGAGTCATTTGATGAAAATTCATCTGCTCAGAAAAGTCAAACTTTGACTTTTGGTCAAATTTTTTAAGACCAAACTTTTTCAATCATAAAAACATTTCAAATGATCCATCATGATCATAAAAAATCAAGAAATGTGAAAAAGTCAACAAAAAGTCAAGATTTGAAAAATTTCCAACACTTCCCTTGTTACAAGCTTTACAAAATTTCCAAGAACTTGCAAAAAAACTTTGTCTAGCTATACTTTTGATTTTGAAACATAGAGCTCCAAAACCATGGAATTTCAAGTACATGCTTCAAAATTATAAGTCATTTTTCACAAATCTCCCTTCTAGAAGCCTTGTCATCAGCTAGAGGTAGATTATAACTGATAAATATCATTGAATGATCGAGGAAAGGATTGAATCAAAGAGAAAACTTAACCATGGTTAGAAAGTAACTTTTGCATTAAATGCAAAAGATTCCTTCTTACCTCTTAAGCAAGTTGTAAGTTTCTCAATGATAGCCATGCCATATCATTCCGATTTCTTGGCCTATAACAGAGGTCATTTCTCAAATTGAAATCACACCAAAGCTATCATAATCAAGCTTTCCTTCTTTCTTGCTTAAATCCCAAGTTTCAAAGTTTCAAGAGAGAATTTTTGCAATCTTCAAGCCTTGCAAAATCTGAGTAAGTTTAGGTTTCTAACATGTTTTAAACATCAATTAGAAGTTGTTCAAAACTTAAAACCATCATAAGAACTGCTCAAACTCAGAATCATTTTAAAAAATCAAAAGCTTGCAAACGATGCCTTAACTTGCCATCTCTTAATTTGCTCGAGCTAGCTGAGGTTTAACACTTCAAAAACCTTCCATATACTTCATATGAGTGATCCAAATCATCATCACTGACCTGTAACATCTCCAAATCCAAATTCGAAACTCATAGCAAGTGGCAGCAGTTGACTTGGGTAGAGTTCCGCTCATTTCAAACAAGTATAACATTCAAACACCTTCCATAAGGTCTAGTGGTGCTATAGAAATCATCAAACAACAACTGGAAACACTCTAAACAAGATTTCAATTTCAGTTCGAAGAGGTAAGCCACTCATACTTTGAACTCTATGATTCATGCATTCCAGTTCAAAAATTGCTTGGCCATTTTGATTTTCTGCACTTATGCTGATCATTAACCCTCAATCAATTTCATAAATCATGATCCATACACGATTGCATGTTGATTCTTAGAATTAGGTTCATCTCGTCACGCTTGAAATTAATCATCTTAAATTGAAAAATAAATAAAATTAATCATCACCATCGTGTTCCTGGTTAAAAATCGAGCAAGTTTCATGTTTACATCTTTCAATTTCATTGAGAAATGAAGAATCTATGGATTGATGAAGATTAGAGAAGATGATGAACATTGCGCGCGTGTCATACCCCAAAATTTTCCCTCCCACTTCTCAAGGCATTTCATACATCTATACTAGGATTCCTCAGGGTCGATCGTATAAACCTCTCTTAGACAATCAACCCAAACTAGGGTTTGGTAAAGCTCAGATCCAGATGGACTTCCAACATCTCCAATGGTCATCATGGCTCCTCATATGCTACAAAGATTCTCCATGTCAAGTTTCAAGCATCACAAGTCAAGTTTCCTCGTGCAATCTCGATGGTCGAAAAATTAGTCAGATTGGACAAAAGTCAATCGTGTTCAACATACAACAAACTTCCCGATTTTTGGTCAACATCCTCATTTTGAAGTCACATTCATCATTTGATCAAGGGTTGATCATGATTCATCAAGAAAACTCAAGATTTGCACAAAAGTCAAACTTTCCAAATTAGGGTTTTTTAGTGAAAAGTCAACTCAACTTTGACCGAGCATAACTTCTTCATAATTTCTCGTAAAGTTTTCCACCACCTCTCATTTTGAAGGAATTCAATTTCTACAACTTCATGTCTCACAAGAATGTTCAAAAATGCTTCATTTGAAGGTATGGATCAAAACATTTGTGTCCTTTTCAAAGTCAACAAAAGTCAACTTTTTGTTTTGAAGATTTATTGAGCATGGAAACTCCAATTGAGATGAAACCAAAGAGGTTGTTTAGAGGACACCTAGAGCTTTCTAAAAGTCCAAGAACATTCAAAATGTGAAAATTGAGCAAAATAAACTTATGTTGGGAAGTTTTGAACAATTGCACAAAAGGAGATATTTGTCAAAATCCAATTTTTTCCAAATGGGCCAATAATTTTATGATCCAAACTTGATAATAACATTATTTGTGACCTATTGATGCCTTGCCATGACAAAATTCTATTTTATTGATTTATTTTTGAATTTAAATACTTTTAATTCAAATTTAAATTATATAAAATATGAAAACAAGATATATTTTCAAATGGATTGATTTTTATCAAACTTGAGGTCCAAGATAGCCCACACAACTTGCCAAATTCGTGCTAGCTTGCATATGGAAGAGAAAATCAAATTTTCAAACATTTGATTTTATTTGAAAAGAAAATTATTTTGCATTCAAGACAAGATCTTTTTTCACTCTCTTTGCTCTCATTACTCACTCTATAAATACTCAGCTATTTGCACAAAGCCAAGAACGAAACCCTAGCCCCTACAATAACCCTTACTTTGCTCAAAATTTTCACAAAGTTATGAAAATCGAATTCCATTCTCCAGCCAGCTTCAAGGAGTTCTAAGCACTCAAACGTGTTCCTTGATATCTCAAAGAATCAAAACCAACTCTTACTCAAGCCTAATCACTCAATCGTGCTGCCTAGCTCTCACCGGTTGGTAAATTCCTTGAATTTGATTTTCGTGTTTCATGCATTATTAATCGCCTTGTTTGTTTGTATAGACTGTGGCACCATTAGAACATGAATGATGCATTACATGCAAGCTTAAACGTAGGGAAATCGATTTGCCATGGTTAGGGCATTCTGATTTAGGGGGGTAGGGTCCTCCTTTACTTTTTATTTGGCTTATTTGGAAGGTTTGAAGTTTCTGCTCACCGGAGAAGACGACCGGAGCTAGGGCTCCGGCGTCGTGGACTTTGTTGACTCCGGCGTGAGCTGGCGTGGCGTGATGGATCTCTCCGATTCGCCCATTCAGAATAAATGGGCCCGCTACAATGACTGGCTTTGAATTTCAAATCTCATGACACGTATTCTCTTATATTCACACCTTTACAATTTCCAAACACGAAGTACACGTTGGCTCAGTGGTTAAGGCGTGTGGATGTGAAGATTCTCTCCAAGGTCACAGGTTCGAACCTGGTCAGGACCAAATATTTTTTTCTCTTTTGCAAACTAACATATTTTTCTTATTTTTCTTTAATATTTTCATGTTAATTTAATTTATCTTCAATATTTTTATCATGCATCTAAAAACACCAAAATATTTTTTGCATAATCATCGAAACATGTTTATTTAATTTTTAATATAAAATTATTATTTTGCATGCATATTTAATTTAAATTTAATTAATCATTTAAATGACTTTTAATTGTTTTAAATTATCAAATCAATTCGTAAAATTACCAAAAATTTATCTTATCATATTTATATCATTACTAACACAAAAACTTTTTCCTCATTCAAAAATATTTATTTTTACTAACATTTTCTTCTTATGCAATTTTCTCGTATTTTCCGATTTTGTATCTGTTCACAGGTTGTATCGTTTCGGACGATTTTTATTGATTTTCTTTTCCAATCATGTAATTGCCTATGGGATGTAATAGTTTAATTAGGACTTTTATTTTCCGCATTCTTATTATGTATTTTCCCAAAGCCATGTAATAGCGTAGGGCATTTACTTTCCGCACTTTACATTTCCGCAATTTACTTTCCGCACCCTATAAACTGCTAGTAATTAGGCGTGTATGGCAAGATAAAATTGGACATAGATCACTCTTAACTTCCAAGATAAAATACCTGAAATCAACACACTCTTTCACGAATACAAATGGTCAAGTCCCTCGAACGTAGAGGTATTCTAGCACTGTTGCCTTCAAAAAAATCATCATAGTCCCTTCGATACAAAGATCATAGACCCACGATGTCGCCTACGAATACATGATCTTGACCCTCGATTATCGCCTACAAAAAATGATGATAGTCCCTTCGAATGTGCTAGGATACTTCCTACAAGTTTCCTTCTATGACCATCCGATGTCCCTTCGAATGTCCCGCTTACATCCAACGAATAGGGTTGCCTACCAACTAATGGTATGGATAGCACTATTCTAAAGGAATGTAAAATAAACACGAAAACGACCAATTCTGAGTAGGTAATAAGACTTTTAGTTGCTTGCTTTATCAAAAACTTTCTATACCTCACACTTTTGTCAAAGTTCAAACACTTTTCTAAACAAAACATTTCCAAACACTTTGTATACATTCCTACATGAATCATTAAAAAGTCAAAGCGAAATGCCTTTTCAAAACATTTTTTCAAACACACAGAAAGCACAATTTTAAAGTGATCTAAGAGCAACTAAGAGCCTGAGATAATACGGATGAAAGGGGTGCTAATACCTTCCCTTTTCATAACCTTCTCCTTACTCGTAATCTAACGAAGGTCTTTTTTCTGATTTTTACCTTCCTTAATTGGATAAAAGAAAAGTCATGTGACTTGCTATCCGCATATTTGTGATACAAAATCTCAAAATTCATCACAGACATGAATCGATCACGGAGACACCCTAAAGAGAGAATAACTTAGGGATTTCTAAATCACTTTACCACTTTATGTTTGATTTGTATGCTTTACTTTTAAGGGTTGCTTGGGTATTATATTTGTGGGGATCCTACACCGGATCCGCTTTTAGGTAAGTAGCAATAAATCGTCACTGCTAGACGATATCGAAACGGTCAACATGATGGCTACATTAGTGTGACACTTTGGATGTCCCGATACTCTTCATTTCCAAGTCGAGGATAGTATTTGGCTTCGGTGTCATCAAGCACTAACTAAACTTTTAGAACCTTAATTGACCCATCTTGGCCATTAAGGTAGTGAGATGGCTTTGTGTAGACCGAGGTTGGTCGATACTGATGCTACGCCATTAAGATCGACTTTAGGATATTTTCGGTCGACCACTTGGTAGTCGATTGAAATAAACGCCACGAGAAAGATCAATGATATGAGACTCCTAGAACCCAGCATTATTATAGGACAGATGAACCAACTCAAACTTTTGGTGGGTAATCACCTATACCTCATGCAAGCCTTAAACCTAGGCTCATTGTGTGAATTGTTCAGTGTGCTAAATATGACATCATGACATCATCGCATTGCATATCATTTCTAACTATTTCAAGGACCTAGGGATTTATCTTTGCTCTGCTTTGTAGGGATTATGGCTTCTAGAAAGACTATCCGAATCAACTTCACGGTATACCTTCTCACCAAAGAATTGGTTTCAGATTCCTCGATCATGCCCAAATCATCAAAAGACATGGTTATCTACCGACTTGGTTATCTCCTGCTTTGAAGAAGATATGATGCACGCCCTATTCCAGTTCTTCGATTCGAACACCATTGCTTTACATTCCAGATTATCGCTTGGTTCCTACCTGGAAGAGTTTTAAGCTACTTGGGTACCTATTCTTGACCAAATGCCATTCACCGGTCTAGAAAAGGCTCCTAGGTACAAGACATCAAGCCAATTGGGAAACCGTATGGAGTTAAGGGTTTACTTGTCAAGTTCCTAATGAAGAAAGCCGAGAATTCCTCAAAGTTATGAGTTTCCATGCATTCGAGGACATTGTGGCCTTGTTAATTTATGGTTTGGTTCTATTCCCTAACTCGATCGGCTTCATAGATGTCAACGCCATCAAGTTGTTTCTTATCCGTAATCCAAAGGCTACCTTACTGGAGATATTCTACATCTCTCCACACTGCATTACTAAAAGACAAGGAAATCTCATGTGTTGCATACTGCTACTTTCTGTGTGGTTTATTTCGCACCTTCCTCCATCAGCTTTTGAAGAACGAGCAAAGGTTGAAGTGGTCTCAAAGACTAATGTCACTCTCATCTCGATATCCGTTGGAGTCTTTTCTCTCAAAAGGACTTCACATTCATTGAGCGTGTGGAGAATTCCTAATGTACCACCGCTTGGTATGAGGGGAGGTATTACTTACAACCCTTCTCTAGCTCGCGTTAGTTTGGTTTTGCTCAAGAGATGGTCCTCATGATATGCTTCAAGATATTGTGTTCGACTACAACCACGATCTCCGCATTACCGACGAAGGTTCATACACGCTGGGGCATGGTAAAGATGATCGATACCAAGACTTTGGGGCACCAACTCCATTCCTTGGGAACCTTACCTCAAATGGGTGAGAGCTCGAGCTCAAAACTCATGATGCCATTCACTGCTTTACCGATAATTATGGAACTCTATAGGTGACGATCTTATAATCTGCTCTCCATCCCGACATGCCCACCGATTATGAAGACTTGAAGAGATCCTGGATTCAACTTAAAGAAGAAAGGGATACATTTGAAGCTCAGTGCTATGCAAGTGAGAAGAAGGTACTAGAGTTGACAAAGCTACTTCACGAGGAGCGGAACATCAACGCCTACCTCGGCACCAAGAGGCCACCTGGAGACTTAGAGCTTTAGGATTTTTATGCTTCCTTTTATTGTTTTGAACTATCTTTTGTACTTAAAAAGAAAAAGAATGAAAAGAGAACTAATAAATGTTTGTTCGTGCTTGTTTAACAAATTTAAATCTCTAAGGTCCTTGAAAATATTGCATTGCATTGCATAAACATCGATATCATGGCATGACATCTCACAACAGTACATCAAGATTGGTTTTCTTTTTCTCGCTATTTATTTTAGCGTAAATGGCTCTTGAATAGACCCACAAAGATCTTCGTGCCCGTAATGCCCGCCTGTGGAGATGTTCACTAGCTTGGTCCAAGGCCAAGAAGATCCGAAGCTCATCAACGTAAAGAAGAGGGTCGCTGGTGTCCTCAACATGGGTGACGCTACAAAGGTGGTCCTAAAGTGGTCACCCTGAAGAGCTCTTGAAGAGAGTGTCAAGACCGAGGGAGTGTCAAGGCAATGAAGAAGACGATCGAGCTCGAAAAGAGAGAAGATCAATATGATAATGACCTGCATCGATGAAGATGACAAGTACAAGCAACTTGAAGACCGTCTCGAATGTCAGTGGAAAACTTGAAAATGTCGTATGAACTTTGATGATCCGAGTCTTGTCCCGTGTGGTGATTCCTCCCAAATTCAAAGTTCCCACTTTTGCCAAATATGATGGCATTTCTTGTCCGTCGCATTTGAAGTCCTATGTTCAAGATCAACCCCACACCGATGAAAGTCAGGATGCATTATTTTCAAGAGAGTTTGTTCGAAACTCAATGGAGTGGTATTACTAGAGAATGACCGTATCCGCATTTTGAAGGATCCTCCTCGAGTGTCAACACTTCCTCTCCGAGATACAATCCTAATGCTAAGTGTGCTTACCATCCAATAGCCCTGGCACAACATCGACAACCGCTGGGCTCAAGAACAAGATTCAAGATATAATGAATCTAAGGCATCGAGTTCGACCTCCCGCTGAGACCAATGTGATCAACGCGCCTATGCCTAACCATGACAAAAGCTCCAATGTCATGGTGAAGATACTACGTTTTCAACATAGATGACTCGACCATTCCTCCGATGACCGTTAAGAAGAATTACTACCAGTTTGTCAACCTAGGATGCCCAGAGAACGCTGGTGCCCATCCGCACCTGATGGTTGTGCTTGGTTGAGAAGACGGTTCAAGGTATGATGGACAACCGTGAAATACTATTCCTGAAACCACCTGTGGAGAGTCTGTGTGAAGACATGTCTAAGAAACTGAAGATCGAAGATATGAATGAAGTTGTACCGTCTGTATGGGATACCTTGGGGAAGCCAAGTGGAAGGTTTGATTACATGGTGAAGTACACTGTTCTTGAAAGCTATAAGATTCCTATTGAAGATGTTAAAGCAACCGGATGGGGTGACGATTTCCCAGAAGACTATGCTGATGTAAACACAATAAGGATCTCCTATGCCGATCCTGTGCCTAGAGTGGCACCTCTCATCATTACTTCTTCTAGACCAGTTCCATATTCCTCTGACAAAGCTATCCCTTGGAACTATGGAGCTGAGGTTTACTATCATGGCGTCAAGCAAGACCCTCTGACCATCGAAGATCTTACAATTGAAGATACCATTCTTGACATTCACAACATCACCGGATCAAGTAAGGTGACCAAAACCGGAAGAGTATTCTCTCCAGATATCTCTCCTCCGAAAGACACTACGACTCCAGCTCGCATTCCATCTATTCAACCAGCCCCAGACTAGAGGGAAAGAACCAAGAACTCATCCCCGCCACCTGTATACCAAAGGAAGTTGTCAAGACACCTCCAAACAAGAAATGGAGGAAATTCAAGATTATCAAGAAGAGTGACTACAATGTTGTGGAATAATGGGACAGACTGCCCAAGATCTCCATGCTTGCTCGCTTCTTGTGCTCGAGGCTCATCCTAAAGCCTTGGTGAAGTTTTTGAAAATGCTCATGTACCGCAAGACACTACTACCGACTCGCTTGAAGTTTGCATTAGCCTGGCCGCCAACAACGGCCTAGGCTTCTCTCGATGTCGATTTGACTTCACGAAGGAAACACAACAAAGCCTTGCACATCTCGTGGAATGCAAGGGCATTACATTGTCTCATGTTTTGGTAGATACCGGCTCGCTCAATATCCTACCAAGACCGCTTTGATCGACTTGATGTCAAGGGTGGTTCAAGCCCAAAGACATAATTGTGAGAGCTTTTGATGGTTCTAAGCTAACAAGATTGAGAGCTCATTCTCCTCATAAAGTCGGGTCACGCACTTTTGATTCCACTTTGTCATGGACATCTATCCACCATTCTTGCCTACTTGGATGCCCTTGATACATGGGCAAGGTCATACCTCTACCCCGCATCGTGTCAAGTACCTAGTGAAGGGAAGGTTGTTACAGATGTGGTGAAGAAGAATATATGGTCACCATCTACGCCATTCCGATACTCGAGATGGAAGGAGAATTCTTCGAGACTTCGTCAAGCTTTCAAACAATCCCCAGTCATGCCTGTGGACTCTCCCACTCCCGGTTGCACAAGTCCCGCCTAGGATGGCCTCACCAAGGATGCTGCCGTTGAAGAAGCGAGGTAGCACTATTTGGGGTCCCCGATCTTCCTTTCAAATCGGACAAGACCGGTTTAGGCTTCACCATCAAAGGTCAAGATGATACCGCGAACGTGTCGCCAACTTCCTTTCCGTGATCAGCCGTAGTGGAATCCATGCTATGAAGGCGATTTACAACGACTTCGACATCGCGAGTGGATCTTCCCAACTCCCGACAATGACTCAAAGAATTGGAAGATCAAGACGCCATACCAATCTCCTTTAGACAAGTGTAATTGCTTTTGTTTTGCTTTGCTTTTTGTATTTTCTATGTTTTGAACAATAAACTCTAAAGCCTAGTGCCTTGCCCAGGCATCATGGCTCGCTTGTGAGGGTTATTATCTATCATTTGCATATTTTCATTCAATAAAATCGCTGGACTTTTGCATTTAATTGTTGCTTTTCTTTTACTTTATCACCCTTCAAAAGATATGTGTTTTACACACACCCACGTGATACATCGCGTAATCACTCCGAATCTCGTTAATAACAAATATGCTATTGCTAAATATGATTTCTATAATCCAATCTACCAAGCCAAGACGAAGGTGAGGAAGATTGTGAAGTGCCAGAGAACTTGTCGATCGCTAAGAAGAAGAGCGAGTTATACAAACCACAAGAGTCACTGAGGTTGTGAATTGGGCAATCAATGAAGATGTAAAAGAGATCAAGATAGGAGCGGTCTGAGAACAAGGTCAAAGAGAGATTGGTTCGATGCTACGAGACTATATTGAGGTTTTGCTTGGTCATACGAAGACATGCCGTGTCTAGACATTGATATTGTGGTGCAACCGACACCGAAAAAGAAGGTTTTCCCTGAAATGTAAGGTCCGTCGACGCATTCCCGAGATGTCGAGAAAATCAAAGTCAAGTTATGAAGTAGTTCAACACCATTTCTTTAGTCACATTTATCCACAAGGGTTGCAAACGTACCGCATTCCAAGAAGGATGGCAAGGTACTAATGTGTGGATTATAGAGATCCGAACAAAGCGAGTTCGAAGACGATTTTCCACTTCCTCATATTGATGTTTTTTGACAACACCGCCAACATAAGGTTTTCCTTCATGGATGGTTTCTCCGCCATAATCGATCAAAATGGCCTCAAGACATGGAGAAGACTACTTGCTACATAGCACTTTCGCTACAAGGTTATGCCGCTCGATCAAGAACGCGGCGCCCACTTATCGCGTTATGGTGACATTATTTCATGACATGATTCATCACGAGATAGAGGTCTACGCCGATTTACATGATAGCTCGATCGCAGATCAAGAAGAACATCTTGACTATTCATGGAAACTATTTGATGATTAAAGAAGTACAGCCGAGACTTAATCCCAACAAGTGCACCTTCGAGTCGATCCAAAACTTCTAGGTTTGTCATCGGAAAAGGTATTGAGGTTGACCCCGCCAAGGTTAAAGCTATTCAAGAGATGCCGCCTCGCACCGAGAAGGAAGTCGAGGTTTTTGGGCCGATTGAACTACATTTGCATTCATCGCGCATCTAATCGCTACCGTGAGCCAATCTTTAAGTTATCAAGAAATATCAAGTGGTAGAATGGAAACGACGATTGCCGATCGCTTTTGACAAAATCAAGGAGTACCTATGTAATCCTCCCATCCCGATGTCACTACAAGGAAGACTCTTATCATGTACTTGACAAGGTTAGAGAATTGATGGGTGTGTGTTGGGGCAACATGACGAGTCGGGTCTAAAAGAGTATGCAATATACTACCTTAGCAAAAGTTTCACCGATCGCGGAAACAAGATACTCACAATGAGAAAACTTGCAAGCTTTTGGCTGGCTGTCACCGACCAAGACAAGATATGTTGACTCACACTACCTTGTTGATCTCTAAGATGGATCCGATAAAATACATATTTGAGAAACCAGCCTCCGAAGAATAGCAAGGTGGCAAATGATCCCGATCAATATGACATCCAATACACTTTAAAAAGCGATCAAAGGAAGTGTAGTAGCCATCATTTGGCTCATCAAGCCAGATGACTATCACTATGTAGTTCGAATTTCCGATGAAGATGTTTTACTAGTTAGACACAAGAACTAGGACCGTATCAAGGACCCGAATCAGGATCCCGATGGACTATGGTTTTGATGGAGCCTCAAACGCACTTGACAATGGCATGGCCCCATCATTACATCCCTCACAGAGGATACATGCCTTTCACCGCCAGATTATGTTTCACTTGCACTAACAACATGGCCAATATGAAGCTGCATTATGGGTATCAAAGTCGCTATTGACTTAAGAATCAAGTTCTGCAAGTGTATGGAGACTTTTTAGTGATCAGATTAAGGGCAGTATGGATTAAGCATCCGAATATCATTCCATATCGAGAGCATGCTTTAAGTCCGATCCCCATCAAGAGATCACTTTCAATCACATTCCACGAGAAGAGAATCGCTTAGCGATGCATTGGCTACTATGTCGCCTATGTTCAAGGTCGATGGGACAACGAGGTCTCCCCAAATTATCATTGAGAAGTTTGACGAACTAGCGAATGTTATGAGCTTGATGCGTAAGAGAAACCTTGGTACTATGACGAAGAGATATCTTGAGACTCGTGGAATATCCCGCAGGGCATCCTCAACGATAAGAAGTTCTTGAGAAGATTGGCATCCAAACTCTTCCACAAAGAACAACATCTTATACAAATGCAATCACGACTTAGGCTTACGCCTACCGTAGACCGGAAACAAATGAACATATCATGGAAGAGTTACACCACAAGATTTGGTACCCACTCAAAGGGTCATAACGATGGCTAAGAAGATCATGAGAACAGTTACTATTGGTCCACCATGGAAGTCGATTGTCACCGCTACGCCGATCTTGTCAAGTGCTTTATATATGCGCATAAAGTACATACCTCCATTCTCAATGTCTTAATAGCCCTTGGCCTTTGCAATGTGGGGTGACATGATCGAGAGGTCAAGCTCACAGCCCAACGGACATCGCTTCATCCTTGTGGCAATTGACTATTTCACCGGGTAGAAGTACCTGCTCGCATATACCAAGAATGTCGTGGCTCGATTCATCAAGAATAATCTTATCCGCCGGTATGGAACTCCCAAAGGATTATCACGTATAATAGCTCTAATCTCAACAACAAGATGATCACCAACTCGCACGCAGCTCAAGATCAAGCATCACAATTTTCCATATCGGCCTAAGATGAATGGCTACCGTGATCGCCAATAAGAATATCAAGAAAATTATATGTAAGATGACTTGACTTACAAAGATTGGCATGAGATGTTACCATTTGCTCTTCATGGTTATCGACCACAAGATTTAACATCAACAAGGGCAACCCCTTCTCTTGTGTACGGTATGGAAGCAGCCCTACCAATCGAGGTTCGACACCTTAACCGAGTCCTCCAGACGCAGGAGTTAGCGAAGATGATCGATCCAAACTCACCTTGACCAAATTAATTTGATTGATGAGAAACACTCGCATCCATTTGCCACGGACAGATCTATCGTAAGCGAATGATCGAGCATTCAACAAGAAGGTCAAGCATCGAGTCTACCAAGTCAAGTGATCTAGTAGTCAAGCATCATTCTTCCACAAGGTGATCCTGGGGAAATGGACTCCCACCCATGAGGGACCATTTGTAGTCAAGACAGTTTTCTCCATGAGCTATGATACTTAGCACCATGGATGGTGAAGACTCCCACACCCCGTGAACGCAGTATATAGTCAAAAATACTACACATAAAGAGACCCACTAGGTCGATTTAACCTAGGCAAAAATATAGTATCCCACGAACCAAAAGGGTTCGGCAAAAGTTATATATAAAAATGTACACCCTGCAAGTCGAAAACCGAAAAGGCAGCAAAAAAGGGTATCCCAGACCTAAAACCCAAAGGGCGGTCTAGGCAAAGTTAGATTTAAGCGACGATTATGTCTCATTTCCATCACCTACTTCCGTACTACTATCAACATTCAAGATTCAAATGGCGTAAGATCAATTCACTCACTTTCAACGACAAAGAAGGAGATGAGATAGTCGAAATATATGAGTACTAGCATAGTTGGAACTTAACGAGATTGTTTCCGCATAGCTTTTTACCTTTCTTGTGTACGAACTACTTGGCCATACGTCACTTTTCAAATAAATACGAGTTCTTTCTCTTTACAATTTTTTCTATTTGTTATTTGCATAAAGTCCAACATTTGCTTTGAATGATTATATGCATCTGACAATAAGAATTTATTTGAAAACATGCGAAAAATGAGCATACAAAAGTAATTACTATAGGCTCTAGGAATTGAGATGACGACGAAAGTCACCAATATGTTCCCCTGCAGAGTACAGTCCCCACAGAGATGTCACTCATCACGAAACTTCCCCAACGGAGTACGCATTTTCCTCCACTAGTCCCGACATTCTAGGCTTCATCACGTTGGTCCCCGAGCAGTGATTCCAGTCAACTAAGCCATGTTACATCAGCCTCCAAGCACTAACGATTCATCACCAGCAGAGGTATCCCCAGCAAAATATCTCTCAGCAATCATCACCTCCCCGACAGCAGCAGTATCCAGACTTGAAACATGGTCGGATAGTGCATCGGAGGAAACCTACATCTTTTTATTCCCCAGCTAGAGATTTCAACGGGCTCCAGATCCTCCCAGCCCTTTCTCCCGGCGACAATTGATTAATCCTCAGTAGGGTCTATGCACAAGATCCCCAGTAGGGGCCTCCTAATTTCTCCCCCAGCAGATCTATACACAAGATCTTCAACAGCGCGTCTCTCAATCATTACTATCCTCAACAATATCTAGGCTCGAGACTTGGTCAGATAGTGCATCGGAGGAACTGTGGATATCCGTCCTCTCCAAAAGCAGGGTTCTCACTCGTTTCATCCCCAAATAGAAGTCGGGAATCCCCAAGCAGAGCATCCACATCTTCTTCAAGATGGATATGTTTTGAAATACCACAACATCTATCATTCATTCATTACTCATAAAAAGTCATAATTAGCGCATATGTCATTCATACGCATTGTCATGCATCATAATCTGCATAAGACTAACGATATTCTATCAAAGTTTCTGTTGTTTTTCCCAAAACAGGGTGAAAATCACTTTTGAAACAAACAGTATGTGTGATTAATGCCCGCCGACGGAAAACTATCTCGAACGATCGCCTCTAGTTGTTCCTCCAACCGGGTCCATGATTAATGCCCAAAGCAGACGGAAACTATCTCGAACGATCACCACATTGTCCTCCCCGACAATGATCCGGATTAATGCCCGGCCGACGGAAACCCTATCCGAACGATCACACAAGTTATCCTCCGATAACAGGCATTGGATCCATACCCGAAGCACAACAGGGAAGCCATTCACATTTTGCCAACTATTATCCCCTCAGAGTAATCAACACGAAGATGTATTCTGACTCTCTCTTAATTTCAATAGCAACTACAGAGTCTAGCGTACGACTCAGTTGCCTTGGATGGCATCTTAAGCCCATCTCCGACTACTTGTCAACATTTCTCCACTTTCGTATCGCCGCATATTTGGCTAAAAACCAATACAAGCCAACAACTTCATTCAAAGATGAGCACAAAGTCTAACGTACAACTCCCTTCGGATGGCATCTTAAGCCCATCTCCATGCTCCTTTCTCCTCCAAAAACATCTACAGAGCCTAGCGTACGGCTCACTCCCTAGCATTGATCGTTCCAGATGGCATCTTAAGCCCATCTCCGGCAGTTCTCCTATCCTGACAACGATCTCGAGTCAAGCGTACGACTCATTCCCCGACGAAATCTTAGCTTCTCCAAATGGCATCTGTAAGCCCATTCCCGCATCACCACTCAACAACGAGTGCAAATTTTCAGGTGTACTTGAGTGTTCAATCATCTTCTACCTCCAGGTCACGAAAGGCACGCACACTAATCTAACCCTTCTAGTACAAGAAGATTGAACAGGGGCAGCTGTCATACCCCAAGATTTTCCCTCCCACTTCTCAAGGCATTTCATACATCTATACTCAAGGATACCTGTGGTCGACGTAAAACCTCTCCTAGACAATCAACCCAAACTAGGATTTTCCCTCCCAACATCTACAATGGTTATCATGCCTCTCATATTCAAAGATTCTCCATGTCAAGTTTCAAGCCCACAAGTCGCATAATTGCTCGATGGTTGAAAAATTGTCAAGATCTGGTCAACATACAACAAACTTCCCGATTTTTGGTCAACATCCTCATTTTGAAGTCACATTCATCATTTGATCAAGGGTTGATCATGATTCATCAAGAAAACTCAAGATTTGCACAAAAGTCAAACTTTCCAAATTAGGGTTTTCAGTTGAAAAGTCAATCGAACTTTGACTCGAGCATAACTTCTTCATACTTTCTCTAAATTTTCCACCACCTCTAATTTTGAAGGGAATTCAATTATCTACAACTTCATGTCTCACAAGAATGTTCAAAAATGCTTCATTTGGAAGGTATGGATCAAAACATTATGTGTCCTTTTCAAAGTCAACAAAAGTCAACTTTTTGTTTTGAAGATTTATTGAGCATGGAAACTCTAATTGAGATGAAACCAAAGAGGTTGTTTAGAGGACACCTAGAGCTTTCTAAAAGTCCAAGAACATTAAAAATGTGGAAAATTGAGCAACTACACCTTTGTAAGTTGGGCATTTTTGAACAATTGCACAAAAGGAGATATTTGTCAAAATCCAATTTTTTCCAAATGGGCTATAATTTTATGATCCAAACTTGATCATAATATTATTTGTGACCTATTGATGCCTGCCATGACCATACTATTTTATTGATTTATTTTTGAATTTAAAAGCTTTTAATTCAAATTTAAATTATATAAAATATGAAAACAAGATATATTTTCAAATGGATTGATTTTATCAAACTTGAGGTCCAAGATAGCCCACACAACTTGCCAAATTGTGCTAGCTTGCATATGGAAGAGAAAATCAAATTTTCAAAGATTTGATTTGATTTGAAAAGAAAATTATTTTGCATTCAAGACAAGATCTTTTTTCACTCTCTTTGCTCTCATTCCTCACTCTATAAATACTCAGCTATTTGCACAAAGCCAAGAACGAAACCCTAGCCCCTACAACAACCCTTACTTTGCTCAAAATTTTCACAAAGTTGTGAAAATCGAATTCCATTCTCCAAAGCCAAGGAGTTCTAAGCACTCAAACGTGTTCCTTGATATCCCAACAATCAAAACCAACTTTACTCGAAGCCAAATCTCACTAATCGTGCCATCTAGCTCTCACCGTTTGGTAAATTTTGAATTTGATTTTCGGTTTC
Organism: Vicia sativa; assembly: GCA_021764765.1. NCBI lineage: Eukaryota > Viridiplantae > Streptophyta > Magnoliopsida > Fabales > Fabaceae > Vicia > Vicia sativa. Next base: position 136,793,922 of record CM038793.1, on the reverse strand, counting down.
ATGCATTATTAATCGTTTTGTTTGTTTGTATAGACTCGTGGCACTCATTAGAACATGAATGATGCATTACATGCAAGCTTAAACGAGGGAAATCTGATTTTATTAGGGTTCGTAACGCTTAACATTTTTAGCGAACGAACACCACCATCGTGTTCGCAAATCGATTTAGGGGGTGGTCCTTCTTCCTTTTATTTGGCTTATTTTGCGGTGTTTGAAGTTTCGCCATCGGAAGACGACCGAGCTGGGCTCCGATCGTGGACTTTGTTGACTCCGCGTGAGTCAAGCGTGGCGCCGATGGATCTCTCTCGATTTGTCCATTCAGAATAATCGGGCCCGCTACGATCGTGCTTTGAATTTCAAATCTCATGACACGTATTCGCTTATATTCACACCTTTGCAATTTCCAAACACGAAGTACACGTTGGCTCAGTGGTTAAGGCGTGTGGATGTGAAGATTCTCTCCAAGGTCACAGGTTCGAACCTGGTCAGGACCAAATATTTTTTTCTCTTTTGCAAACTAACATATTTTTCTTATTTTTCTTTAATATTTTCATGTTAATTTAATTTATCTTCAATATTTTTTATCATGCATCTAAAAAACACCAAAAATATTTCTTTTTTGCATAATCATCAGAAACATGTTTATTTAATTTTTAATATAAAAATTATTATTTTTGCATGCATATTTAATTTAATTTCTAATTGATCATTTAAATGACTTTTAATTGTTTTTAAATTATCAAATCAAATTAAAATTACCAAAATTTATCTTATCATATTTATATCATTATTAACACAAAAACTTTTTCCTCATTCAAAAATATTTATTTTTACTAACATTTTCCTCTTATGCAATTTTCTCGTATTTTCCGATTTTGTATCTCGCTCAAGTTGTAAATGCTTCGACGATTTTATTGCTTTTCTTTTCCAATCATGTAATTGCCTATGGATGTAATAGTTTAATTAGGACTTTTATTTTCAGATTCTTATTATGTATATGCCCCAAAGCCATGTAATAGCGTAGGACATTTACTTTCCGCACTATACATTTCCGCAATTTACTTTCCGCACCCTATAAACTGCTAGTAATTTGGCGTGTATGGCAAGATAAAATTGGACATAGATCACTCATAACTTCCAAGATAAAATACCTAAAATCAACACACTCTTTCACACATGCACCCTTAGGGTAATTCTCTCGCTGGTTTTACGAATACAAATGGTCAAGTCCCTCAAACGTAGAGGTATTCTAGCACTGTTGCCTTCAAACAAATCATCATAGTCCCTTCGATACAAAGATCATAGACCCACGATGTCGCCTACGAGTACATGATCTTGACCTCATTGTCGCCACGAAAATGATGATAGTCCTTCAATGTGCTAGGATACTTCCTACAAGTTGCCTTCTATGACCATCCGATGTCCCTTCGAATGTCCCGCTTACATCCAACGAATAGGGTTACCTACCAACTAATGATATGGATAGCACTATTCTAAAGGAACATAAAATAAAACGAAAACGACCAATTTTGAGTAGGTAATAAGACTTTTAGTTGCTTGCTCTATCAAAATAACTTTCACACCACACAGTTTTGTCAAAGTTCAAACTCTTTTCAAAACGAAACATTTCCAAACACTTTGTATACATTCCTACATGAATCATTACAAAGTCAAAGCGAAATGCCTTTTCAAAACATTTTTTCAAACGCACAGAAAGCACAATTTTAAAGTGATCTAAGAGTAACTAAGAGCCCGTAGATAACTACGGATGAAAAGTGGTGCTAATACCTTCCCTTTTCATAACCTTCCCTTACTCGTAATCTAACGAAGGTCTTTTTCTCGTACTTTTACCTTCCCTTAATTGATAAAAGAAAGTCGGCTGACTCTTGCTATCCGCATACTTTGTGATACAAAAATCTCAAAGTCACTTCACCGACATAACGCTGCTATTTCGCTTTCCGTAAATTCAAATAATTAGTTTAAAATATAATAACATGGAATGAAATAAAACAATAGATGTATAGCCACCCTGAAGTAGATGCAGACTTTTCATGTCATTTGCTTTGCCTATGGTCCAGGTTCAACTTCGAGACCATTTTGTCATTTTTTACTTTCCTTCATTTTTAAACATTTCCAAAGACTTGTTTTTAAATATAATTAAATGGAAGCGTGTAAATAACAAGATAAGCACTTGGCTCAGTGGTAAAGCTTTTCACTTCTAAGCCAAAGGTCATGAGTTCAAACCTCCTTAGGACCAAAATCAAATTGTTACTACTTGTTTTCTTCACATTTTCTATCAAACTTCAACATTTTCAAAAACCAATCAAAACTTCTCATTTTGAGATGATTTTTTGCACACTTATCATTTAATATACCTATTTTATGATTATGTCAAAAAAATCCAAAAATATTTTCTTTTGATTATATTTTTATTAAGTAAAAAATGGAACATTTTAAGTATTTCTTAATACTTTTCAAAAATGTTTTCTTTTAAACTTTCAAACTCAAATCTTTTCAAAACTTCTTGTGAATATACTTCACTTTTCAAAATCATTTTCAAAACCTTTTTCAAAACATTTCAACAAACTTACACACCTTTTTCCATGATCGACTCGATTTGAAGATAAAACCGAACCAGTTTTTTTCCTCGAATTTTAATTGATCATGGCCTCCCTCACTGGCCTAAGTCCAAACCCTCCTATGTACATATTCATTTCCTTGTACATAAACACCCCTTCGTGTACATATTCATTCCCTTGTACACATTCAAACTTGTAAATAATCAAGTTACACTTGCTTAAAACGCTTGTTTTATACACTTGTTTATATTTTCCTTCATAAACTCCTGTGAATACATATCACACACTTGTTTATATAACTGTTCAGTTATAACATAACAACTAGTCTAAAAAACTAGGTTCCTTCAGCCTCCTCTTAGGCTTCATATAAGAAAACTCATTTACTGAGTTTAGCCTCCGCATAGGCTTCATATAAGACAACACTCCCCTGTTGAGTCAGCCTCCTCTTGGGCTTCGTTCAAAAGAACTCCTCATTGAGTTTAGCCTTATCTTGGGCATCAAACAAGAAAGAGACTAGGAAATCTATTAACAGCCTCCTATTGGGCTTCCAATACAAAGAATCACCCGCTAGATAGAACTGAGAGTATGATTTCCGATGAAATCACTTGAATCCTAAGAGGATGGTTTCGGTGAAACCACTCTTAAAGCAAAAGCCAGCCATACCCTATAGCTTCCTCTGAGCTTCATAAGGACCCTAATGCCTCTCTGGGCTAACAATACAAGGACCCTAGATGACCTCGAATGCCTCCTCTGGGCTTACAATACAAGGACCCACGAGCTTCTTAAAAGCATCCCCTAATCCAATCTTTCCTCCTAGATTTAGACATTTATCATCTCTTTGGAAGAAGTATCTCATCTATCACATCACATACAATCAAAAACTTTTCAAACACTTTTCAAACAAAAACATCTCTTAATCGTATGTGGTAACACTTGTACACTCAAGCAAAACACCCAATGCTTACAATTAAAAGATTCAATCATCTTTTCAAACATCTTTCTTAACTCGTAAGTGGTAACGCTTATACACTCAAGCAAAACACCTATAACTTACGATGAAAGATTTAATCAATCAAACTTTCAAAATGTATGTGATGAAATAGATTAGATACATTTTTCATTAAGATGACATTTGTCTTTGTCTCTTAATAACATCCTCTGTTTCCACTAGCAAGTGGGAACTACGATTGCTTCGACTTTCTCAACATCCCTTTGAGATTACGTAGGCACAAGGTCTCATCCTTGGCGAGCATACTTCTTTCTCCTCAAACCAAACAAACCATAGATCCCTTTAGATCCGAGCTATGATGCTCGATTCCCATTATGATATGTATGCAAGATCCCAATGATCTTTATGAGCACAATAATAACAAAACCTAGGATCCCACATAAACTACCTTTCTTAAAATCCAAAGGAGAAACTTTCCCAACAATAGAAATAACAATTTAAAACACACAAACATATCAAACTATTCATATATAAAGCTATAGATAACTATATATATTTAGGTGCCACATCTATTCCCTTTATATAACAAATCCCCTGCCGAATTCCACAATGCTTTATGCCTAGTTCGCTTAGTCGTAATGCATATCATATCAATTGAGGGTATTGCGTTTCCTCTTTTCATAATCATTTTCTTGTGTTGAAAAATAAAGCTTGATGCTCATGCATCTTTATAAACAAATCAAAAGAGTAAATCGCTTCGAGTCGAGAATCCTAATTCGATTCGATTCCCTCACGCCACTTTTAACGTGAATAGCTAACAAATGGATGACAAAAGGCATACCAATCCAATCAAGGTCAAGATGCCAAAGTTGGAGGTTTTGTTACGCTTAAAGGAAAAGGTCAAGAAGGTCGATATGACCACTTTCACTAGAAGATATGGTCACATCCCAAAATTTTGGATACAAATGTTGACGTATGTTCCATGGTTGCCTTTGTACCAAGATTAAGGACTCTCCATTCCGATGTTTCACTTTTCAAGACTTTCAATTGACTCCAACCATTGAAGAGTTTGAGATTTTGCTAGATGGCCTTGAAGGGTGGCATCCCTTCACCATTAGAGAAAGAGTAACATCGCATGTGTTAGCCAAAGTGTCAGATCTTCCGGTCGAGAGGTTGCACCTGTGTAAGGCTAAAGGGATTCTCCGAAAGGCATTGGAAAGTAAGGTTAAGGAATTGCGTAATCGCATAATACAAATGCCTTTATGCTATTCTCGCCTACTCATTTTGGGATCACATGTTTCCTAGTGGGAAGAAGAATTTTGGAAGAGTATGCTAATGTGTTTGTTTCCTAAGAACTCGCTCCACTTGTAGATGTTCTTTATCACCTTCATATAAGGCATGAAAAAGAGAGGTGTGGTTCTATGTAGCACTTTGTTGTACTCCGGTTTTTGTCTCACTTACCAACCAAGGGCCCGTGGTACGATGTATTGAAAGATCCGTCATGGTCTCGTATATGAGCTTGCCTCACTTCAAATGCCGTGGTGTGGTACTTACCAAATTGAATGTGGGAGAAGTTGTTACCAATCTGGAGATTTTCCTAATGTCCCGCCATGGGATCTCAAGGTCAGTAATTACAACCCTAGGTTGGTATTAAGACACTGTTATCCTTGGAGACCGAGCCAATGATGCATTATTAGAGGAGCTCCTTTGAAGACTTTGGGAAAGAAAATACTCAATTGTTAAGACAAGTCAAGTGCTTGACTCGAATCCAGGAAAGGAAGATAATTAGGAAAAGAGATTGTGTAGCAAAAGAACCCTATAAGCAAAGGTAATTGGTAGGTCAAAGAGGTCAAACTTTCGTATGCTCCGGTTCCTCGCCAAGGTTCCAGTAGTCAAAGTCACTCATCTCCCTATTGAGGAGTTCAACAAGCTCAAGCTCACAATTAAACGAGGGATGGCATGACAACAAGCAATCCTTACTCGTGTTGCGAGAAAGGGATGATTTGATGCAAAGCCTCAAGAAAAGAGATGATGAGCTTCTAAAGAGTCAAGAGCAGAGAAAGAAAGGAAAGCAAAGTTCCGTGGTGAAAGATAACTGATGCAACCAATTTTGAGTTAAGTAAATTCAATTGTAGGTTGGTCAAGTGAACAACAAAGAGGGCAAGCTTACGAGATAAAGAACAAGCTATCAAGGCAAAAGTCGACTTAAAGACAACTCTTACCACTCGATTCAAGAGTTGGATAACGAAGAGACCTTGTAGTCTCGATGGGAAGCATCATATGGGAATTGGAAGTCCATTGCAAGGGATGGAAGGAAGAAGCCCGACGCCGAATGAACTTTGGGTGAATAGGAGAAACCATTTTCAACTTAGATGAGCAAAACAAGAGTTTGTATGACAATTACTCGTGCTTGGTGGAATTCTCAGAGACAACTAATGGTTGAGGTCCCATGGAGGCTTCAATCACCCATCAAGACCCAGAGGAAGATCAAGTGCCCCGGCAGAGAATATTTCATTTATCTTTGCAAAGACATGGTGGAACGATTCAAAAAGAGATAAGGGAGTTCAAGCCCCAAAGAGGACAACACTTCTAACCTTTTGTTACTCTTATGTACTTTTCACTTCATTGTATCTCTAAACTAAGGTGCCCGCGAGTCTTGCTCTTTACTTTCTCTACAAAAACGATGTCTCAGATTCAACTTTTTCATGTTTGAATGAAGAAGTCGATTATCCATTTGTCAGGCTGTTGCTTACAAGTGAATAAGTCCAATAAAGATCCTTAGGAATGGGAACACGATCATAAGCATTTTGCATTAACCATACATAAACATGCATTTTCATTTAAAAGTGGGGACACCAAACTCATTACATTTCTTCTCACCAAGATTCAAGTCGACTACCCGACATCGTGGACGCCTCTCGTGGGCATCTTCGACGGTATATGCGCTAGAGAAGTCAAATATCCGCCTGGATGATTTATCCGCCGCTTTACAAAGATCACTTGAACACCACTATGGCTCCCAATCGTGTACAACCTGCAATATGTCTCAAGAGAATCTTTAAAGAATATGCTCAAAGGTGGAGGAAAGTAGCTCGAGGGTTCAAACCAATTTTAGCGTAAAGAGAATTAAATGATCTGTTTCATGGAACATTGCTTAATATTATGAGAGACCTGATTGGAAGTACTTTTTCTGATTTCTCCAATATAGTGATGGTGGGCGAGAAGATTGAGGAAGGTTTGAAGACCGGTAAGATATCCGAAGGGAATGCAGGGACGTCTACAGTAAAGAAACTGTTTAATGGCTTTAAGAGGAAAAAAGCTGAAGCCAATGTTGTGTATGAATCAAGGGGCAGAGGAAGAGGAAGACAACCAGCTAGACTTGCTCCTGTTTAGGTCCCGTATATGTCATATCCTTATGTTGCAGCTATGCACTTTCGCATGCAGACAAGAACCCATGCAAATGCAGATGCCTTATTCAACTCAGGTTCCTCAGAATCAAGCTTCCCACAAACAACAAGCTAAAAGTCTAAGTCAACAAAAAATCCCACAATATCATAGGTACACCAAGGAAGAGATCCAGCATATTCCAATGACTTACACTAGCCTTTTTCCGTATTTGATTCAAGATGGAAGAGTAGTGCCGAGGGAATTGAAGCCTGTTCCTGGGCCACCCAAACCATGGTTTAATGAGAATGCTAGATGCACTTTTCACGCCAATTCTCCCGGGCATAATACAGAGGATTGTTTCACTTTTAAATGCAAGGTTCAAGAACTTATTGACCGAAAGCTGTTAACTTTCGCTGATGTCCCCAACATTGCTAATAATCTGTTGCTGAGGCATGGGTCGTCATCAGTGAATGCTTTGGTTGAAGAAGGAAGAAGTCTGGTTATGGATGTAGATCAATTGGAAATATCATTAAAGAGGGTATTTGAAGAGTTGAAGAGGGATGATTTATTTGAAGGAGTTCATGATCATTGTTTGATTTGTCAAGTCAATCCAGAATGCTGTGCAGAGTTTAAGAAGTATCTACAAGGATTAATGTGTCAACATTTGATTCGCTTTAGCCGAGCCCTGAAGTTGAAGTAGATGTGGTGGTTCCGCCATCAATATAGGAGACTTCACATGTCTTCGACGGTCCCTATCCAAGAAGAAGAACCACATATGGGTAGAACCAATGACGGTTTACCCACCATCCGTATTCCTTATGAAGATACTAAAGCTGCACTGTGAACCACGAGTCAAGTTGTTGGGTGGTAAGCCAATGGTTTTGGAAGAGTCATCGTTGAAAACATCACTGTACGAGTGGCATGACCTAGTGGTCGATTTATCACCGTGATCCGACAAAGAACCGAGCTGCAGAGAAGGCTCCGATGTTTCAAGAAGGATGGAGTTGTTGATTTGCGGAAGAATCGAGGGATATTTTTAAGCCAAGTGATGAGACTTTGAAAATCATCAAAAGGAGTGACTATAAAGTGGTTGATCTTTAGTCGACCGCAAAGATTTCGATCTTGTCTTTATTGAAAGTTCTCAAGCCCACAAGATGGCCTTGTTGAAGTTCCCGATAATGCTATACGGGTCAAGATATTACAATTAATCAATGGATGTTGCAATTTCATGTTTAAATTATGGCAGCTTGTTTATTGTTCACCGATGCGGATCTCTCCGAATGGAGGTAATCATAACATGGCTCTTCACATTTCACACTGTGGTGGAACGACTCTTGCTAGAGTATTGCTGATACAGCTCACTTTGAATGTGATCCCAAAACAACCTTGGCCCAACCATGTGGAAGGGTAATTATGAAACCTAGTTCTCCGATTGTAAAGGTTTTTGATGGATCCCGCAGATGGCGGTGGAGAGATTGACCTTCCTACATTTATCGGACCTCGCCTATTCAAAATCACTTTTCAAGTAATGGACATCTTTCCATTTTATAGTTGCATATTGGGAAGACCCTAGATACACGATGCTAAAGTCATCACTTTAACTCCATCAAAAATTGAAGTTCTGTCAAAACCACTGTGGTGGAGGTTAGTGGTGAAGAAGACTACTGGTTAGTCACTTGTCCGAGTTCAAGTTTCAGGATGTTGGAGACGAGGTGCACGAGACTCTCTTTAAGCTTTAGAAATCTGGGGTACTGCAAAAGAGATCAAGTCTTTAAGAAGCCTAAGGGTATGGCCTCAAGGTGGATGTTAAGGCCCTATTGACTGGAAACCCAAGGTTGGGGAACGTGTTAGATGACGGAGAAGAGAGACAAGAGTGGACTCTACCAACCATCCTCCAAGATCGTGAAGGTTCGAGATAGGAAAGGGGGAAAATCCTCATCTCGAGGATACTACTTTATTGCAAAAGGCTTCCGCTCCGAGAAGGCCATCAATGCCATTGATGACGATGAGCATGCAGCAGCTTTCTCAGATGGTGTTCCGTGATCCTCCCAAGGTTGTCCCTAAGAATTGGATCGCCAGGACGACTACCCTCTCATTTCATTATCAAAGTAATTTTGTTTTAAACAAAATCTTGTGCTTTTGCCCAAGGCACAAAGGATTGCTTTTGTAGGGCTTATTCCGTTAAATGAATAAATTTTTTATCTTCAATAAAAGCGATTTTGTTATTTAGTTTTAGATCCTTTTATATTGTTTTTACTATTGTTTTCCAAAGGCATATTAATAAAAACAACAACATTTTAAAACATACATACCTAAAAAATAAAATCATTTATGCAGATCACCTAAAACCGAGCTCATTGAATATAGCATGCTATAATTCCTTTTGACTTCGATTTCCGATCAACCAAGTCAAGACGACAGAGGAAGACTATGAACCCCTCAAGAGTTAACGCGCTTGGTTGAGCATGAAGAGAAGACGATCCAACCTCATCAAGAACCAAGTGGATGTGATCAACTGGGACCTAAAAGGATCGAAGAAGTCAAAGTGGAACCGCTGGGGAAAGAGATAAAAGATGAGTTGATCCGCTTGTTGCAAGAGTTTGTAGATGTGTTTGCATGGTCGCTTCAAGATATGCCCGGACTTGACATATATTGTTATGCACAAGCTGCCGCTAAACCCAATGTCCACCGTGAAACAAAGACCGAGGAGAACACATCCAGATGGCTAAAAGATTCGAGACGGTCAAGAAGCGCTCAAGCCGGGTTCCTTGTCGTGTCAAGATATCTAGATTGATTGCCAACATTGTGCCTCAAGAAGGATGGAAAAGTTCGATGAGACCATCGAGATTTGAACAGAGCCACCAAGGATGATTTTCTTCTTACCTCACATTGATGTCTTAGTTGATAGAACAACCTTTCATTATTTTCTTTCATGGATGGCTTCTCGTGATATAATCGATCAAGATGGACCCCAGATATGTTGAAGACGACGCTCACTACTCCTCGGGGCACCTTTCGCTACAAGGTCATGCCATTTGGATTGAAGAATGCAAGCAACGATCGTAGAGCCATGGCCCTTTTTCCATGACATGATGCAAAGAGATAGAGGTATACGTGGATGATATGATTAAGGAAATATAAACTTCGCTTGAATCCTAACAAGTGCACTTTCGGAGTTCGATCCGGAAGTTACTTGGATTCATAGTGAGCCAACGAGGTATCGTGGACCCTAACAAAGTAAAAGCTATTCAAGATATGCCTGCACCATAAACGAGAAGGAAATTTGGTTTCTTGGGACGCTTGAACTATATTTTCCCGCTTCATTTCCCATTTAATGCCTACTTTAACCTTTGTTCAAGTTGTTAAAAAGGATCAAGCCATTATATGGAATGATGATTGTCAGCCGAATATTTGATAAGATTAAGGAGTACTTGCAAGAACCACCAATCTTGATACCGCCTCGTGCCCGATAAGCTCTCATAATGTACCTCACCGTACTTGAAGGATCTATGGGTCAGCTCGGGACAACATGACGAACGGGAAGAAAAGAGCATGCAATCTATTACTTGAGTAAGAAATTCACAGAGTGTGAAAGTCGGTACTTTTGTTAGAGAAAACTTGTCAGCCTTGGTATGGGCTGCCCGCTGCTCGAGGCAAGACATGGTTTGTCACACTACAATGCCGATATCTAAAATGGACCCCATCAAGTATATTTTCGAGAAACCACTTTATGGAAGGATTGATGTTGGCAAATGTTACTATCAATATGATATTCAATATGTAACCCGTAAAGCTATCAAGGGAAGTGTGGTATCGTAATATCTCGCCACCAGCCCATGGAGGACTATCAACCAATGAGATTTGATTTCCATGAAGACGCTATGTTTGTCGAGATCGTACATTCCCGGTCCGTAAGAAGGACTCAACCAGATCCCGTGGACGCTTGTGTTTGATGGTGCATCTAATGCAAGAGGGTCGCGGAATAGGGCAATCATTACTTCTCCAACAGGATTTCATATTCCCCACCGTAATTTGTTTCGATTGTACCAACAACATGGCGTAATATGAAGCTTGTATTTTGGGATCGAGGGGTACCATTGATTTAAGGATCAAAATCCTGAAGTTTATGGAGATTCAAGACTTGTTATTTTCCAAGTCAAAGGAGAGTGGGAAACTAGTAATGAAAAGTTAATCCCGTATAGAGATCATGTCTTGAAGCTAATACCATATTTTGACGAGATCACTTTGCATCATATTCACAGAAAGGAAAATCAGTTAGCCGATGCCTTGGCCACGTTATCTTCAATATTCAAGGTCAAGTGGCTAAATGAAGCACCTTCTATTACTATTGAACGCCTAGACGAACTCGGTTTTTGTATGACATTGATGGAGAAACTGATGGTAAACCTTGGTTCTAGGATATCAAGCAATACATAGAAAAAGGCGAATTCAAAAAGGCATCTATCAATCGATAAGAAGGCTTTGAGGAAGCCGTCGCCAACTTTTCTTAAGTGGGTGTGATATACAAACGGAATTTTGATTTGGTCTTGCCTCGATGCGGATAGACACGGCGCATCAACTCATCAAAGAAATTCATGAAGGTTCTTTGGTGTTCACGCAAATGGCAATGCAATGGCTAAAAAGATTTTAGGGCGGATATTACCGATGACCATGGAAAGACCGCTTTGTCTATGCAATGAGATGTCACAAGTGTCAAATTCATGTCGATAAGATGCATGTGCTGCCCTCACCGAATGTCTTGACCTCTCCATGGCCATTATCTATGGGGAATAGATATGATTGAATGATCGAAATAAAGCTTCTAATGGACATCGCTTACACGGTCTGCAATAGATTATTTCACCAAGTGGGTTGAGGCCGCTTCATATGCAAATGTGACACCACAAGTAGTTACCCGTTTATCAAGAATAATATAATTTGTCGTTATGGTACTCCTAGCAAGATTATCACGACAATGGGACAAATATGAACAATAAGATGATGAAGGAGTCAGCAACACCTTCAAGATTGAGCATCACAACTCTTCGCCCACTGCATCAAAGATGAACCACCAAAAGCAGCTAACAAGAATATTAAGAAGATCCTTCTAAGATGGTAAAACGATAAGGATTGGCACGAGATATTGCCTTCGCTTACCGGCACAGTAATATCTATTCGACTTCAAGAGCCACACCACTCTTACCTTCATCTACGGTATGGAGGAGGTACTTCCTATAGAAGTCGAGATTCCTTCGTTCCGATGGAAACGGAGTTAGAAGAAGCATAATGGGTTCGTAATAGGTATGACCACTCAATTTGATGAAGAAAGAGGTTGACAACAATTTGTCATGGACAACTTTACCAGAAAAGAATCAAGAGGGCTTTGATGTTAAGGTATTCCCCGTGAGTTCAAAGTGGCTGAATTGGTGCTAAAGAGGATAATCTCTCCACACAGTGGACCCTCGGGAAAATGGTGCCAAACTAATAAAAGCCACTGGTAAAAAGGTTTTCTCGAGGAGCTCTTATTCTCACCAACATGTATTTTGAGAAGATTTAAGCACATGCAATCAACTCGTGACGCGTCAAGAAGTCTTTGTCTTAAAGAATATTTTAAGCCCGTAAGCCAAAAAACCCGAAGGGCGTTTTACAAAAAAAGGGAGAAATGTCCCAAGAACCAAAAATATAAAGAGAAAATGGTTCACGCAAAAGTCAGGAGAATATGTAAAG